>WBNH01006829.1:0-237798 GCA_013401255.1 Urocolius indicus | reverse complement strand
CAGCTGAGGCCTGTTAAGCCACTTGTCTGCAAAGCTCATTTGAGGCCCGCTAAGCTATATTGCTACCTCTTTATTTGTAAAGACACCCTTATCTGTTTTGCTATCAGTTCAGAGGACAGACTCCGTTTTTAACCTGTGTAGTGACCTAGCCTTGACTTTCTGCTTGCATCAGCTGGCAGTGAGCAAAAAACAGTGTGAAAAGAATAGATTTGAATAGGAGCCCTTGGAAAATTGGTCCTGTTGTTCTTTCACACTAGGCTTTGGATTTTCCTTGGTTTGTTTGTAACAGAGAACTGTCCAAGAAGACAGCTGTGGACTTTCCTATGCCATTAGATTAATGAAAGGTTTGCAAATGCAGCACTTAGTGTAGTATTAGGGTAAAAAAACCCCTCTATTCGGAACGTAAGCGATGTCATTTGTGTTTGCAGCAGGTAGCCTGCATCACTGGAGACCTGGCTCTGTGCTCTCTGCCCTTCTCCCTGGTTGCTCTTGCCCCAAGCAGAGATGGAGCAGTGCTGATGTTGCTCTTTGGTTGCGAGTGCTGCTGCTGAATTTGCTGCTCGGTCAGAAGTGTTGCTGCTGTGTTCATCTGGTGTGAAGTCAGTAGCACAATCCTCAAGCTAGGGAGTACAGCTCGTTTAGGTTGAAATTGAAATTGTAGGAGTGCAGGACAGTTCCAGGGGCCCTGCTGAGGCTCATTGCAGCACTAGCAGTGCCCAGGTTGTGGGGAGGGAATGCCCAGACCTCTTGGTTCTGGGTACACCTCAGCTTTACCTTGTCATCAGCCTTGTCCCCTGTAACATCCATCCAGCTTTCACTCCTGCAAAGGTGGCCTGCTCCTGCTACTCCTGACTGAAACTCAGTAGGAGATGCTGGGCACCAACCAAAAGCACTTTGGTACATTTCTTTCTTCATTTGTATTGATAACCTTTTGTAGATCTTCAGAGGCAGTTGGTGACTCCCTCCATGTCACCGTGAACAGTGTGACAGCCACTACTGCATCTTGTGCAAGAGGTTTTTGTCTTGTTGCACTAGAGTAGATGCAAAGCTTTGATGATGTGCTATGGGAGAAAATCCGAAAGTATCAGAAAAGATCAAGTGAGCTGATAGTATGACAAGAACAACAGAATTTGTAAATGGGGATGTTCAAAGTGAATAATGCAATGAGTGAAGCACAGTGAAGTAATCCTGCAGAGGGCTTTTTGATTAAGAATTGGAAATTTCTTCTTTAAGGGAACGTTGCTCAATTCAATGTGAATTGCAGTTGCTTTCTTTTCAAGTACACATACGTAATCTCAGATATCATGTAGCAGTGAGTGCAGTCTCTCTCTGTGCTGCAGGTGAAACTCAGACTTTGACATGTGCTTTCAATTCTGCCTTCAGAAAGTTACATAAAATCTCTACCTAGTTCCTGGCCTGTTCAATTGAGTGATGACACCTCAAGTCTCATTCTTCGGTGCCTTGAAATCATGACTAAGTGCTGTGAAAATGCACCTTAGTGTAAATCATTCCAAGTGCTGTAGTTTTTGAAATGTTTTACCTTTCACCACTTGTGCTCTGTGATTATTTGTTTTGCAGCTATTAATTTTGGTTAGAGAATTTATTCCATTTCCTTTTTGGCTCATAACCTGGCACGACCGTGCAGTGCTTGGCCTTCCAGGAAGACATGAGAGTTTAATAGGAGTTAAATACATTTATGTCCTTTAAATATTAAAACAGGGTCTAAATCGGTCTGAACGTGCCTCTGAAAGGTGATATACATGTATGTCATTTAATTTGAGCTAGGACTGTCTCTGGAGATGTTCAAACCCCACCTGAACGAGTTCCTGCTAGAGGGAGTTTGGACTAGATGAGCTTTTGAGGTCCCTTCCAGCCCTCGCGATTCTGTGATTACTGAATTTCAAAAGTGGTATGTTCATGTACAAATGCATTTGTGCCCACAGTTGTGTGTGTGCATGTGTGCCTTATAAAAGACAGAAATGAAGGAATCTGTGTTGATGGAGATTATTTAACCTCCGTGTCTGTTAGGGGCTATCTCAGCTGCTTCTGTCTCTGGTGAAAGATGCCATGTTACAGAATAACCTTTCCACTGCTGAGACAGGACAGAACTGGCATGTGGTCTGAGGTTGATTTTGGCACTAAACTTGCCCTTGTGGACTGATAGCTGACAGCTAGAATACAGTTTGGGGCTGTATTATACATATAATTGTATATTTTGTGTTTTATGCTGGGGCGCTTTGTGGCCTGTGGGAATGTTAAAAGTACTCAGAGAAAGGAATAAGAAAGTATCTTCTTCCATGAATAAGGGAAGTGGTTTAGTAGTGAACTGCATTTTAGAAATGAATGTATAGCTCATGTATGTGTAAACAGACCTTCTTTTGGTCCAAATTTTTAATAACATATGTTGAGATGGGAAATTTCCATACTTTCAATGTCAAAGAGATTGAGTTTGTCAAATGCCACCATCTGTAAGAGGCAATGCTACCTCTTAGGCTAGGAAAGGTCACCACATGCCCTCACAGCAGTGTTCAATTTAAGATGTAACGTGTCAAAGGTGCTGGTGGGATCAAAATTTAAAATATAGCATTTGACTTGAAAAATAAATGTCCTCCCTGCACTGAGCCTTCAAAAGAAAACAAACACTCCAACCCCAACCCTCAAGCTGGTTGTCTGTGTCCTGCTGCCTCTTCCTGGATGTATTGTGAGAAGAGTTGAGGGAAGCTGCTTACTCTGAGCAAGCAACTATACCTCCCTGGTTCCTCTGGGGCTGAGGAGAGCTGGAGTTAGCTTGGAGTGTCCACAGGCCACACCATTTAGTGTGCTTGACAGCTTGCTGCACCTGCCAGTTCCAGTGTGGTTTCGCTCTGTCTCACAGCAAGCTTTTAATCATCCTTGGCTTTTTCTTTGAGGGTACCTCAAAAGCTCCTGGGAAGGTCTAAGCCATTTGTGCTTTGTAGCAAGGAAAGGAAGTGTGTGAAGTATTAATTGATCTTTTATTTGAACGGGGGCTTATGATCAAAGGTAGGAGCTGGGTGAGAAATGTGTGTGGGTTGTGACCACAGCTGTATGCGACTTGGTGGTCTTTGCTCTTGAGGCATCGTGCTTAAGACAAATCAGTTCAAATCAGTCTGATACAGTATGATAAAATGCTGCACAAAGTGAAGTCTGGAGCGTGGTTTCCTTTGTACCATCCTTGTCTGTCTGTTGTGGAGGTATTTGCATGTCTCCCCTGCACCTGGAGTGATGCTGATTTCTGCTTCTGTCCTTGCAGTCTGAGAGACGAGAGGCAAAAATGGCCCAAGCACCCACTGAGACAAGCAATGTGGAAACTGCTGACCCAGAAGAGAGCTCTCCCAACATGATAGTCTACAGAAAGGTAGGGATTTGGAACTGCTCCGAAAAATCTTTTCTGATACGGTTGGTGTTTAAAAGGATCCTGCGTCTGTTTTGCAATGGAAGGTTTGTGGCAGGCTGCTTGGATGCATAGCTGAAGTAGTTGTTGAGTAGGCAGATATTTAAAACTACAGCATTTGAGAACCAAGCAGTCTCATTCTGTTCAGTGGAAGCGTTTATGCTTTTAGTATAAAATAGTTGATGGCAAACTAATAACTTGAGATTTAGAACCCTTTGTGAATCATTACGATGTGCCTTCAGCTAATCATTCAAATTTACCACGTCTAGCTAAAATAAATGCACGTAGCCTCCAAGTTTTGTCACACTAAGAATAAAGCAGCTGGTACACAAAAATCTTTCAGTGTATTTTTTTCTGTTTTTGTGTCGTGGTTTTGTTGCATAATTTACAGGCTGATTCTTTGAAGGCAGTTGTTGTTACTCGCCTTGCTTAAAGAAAAATCTTTCAAGTGCTAGTGAGAAATTAATTAGGCAAAGGTAAAATAACAACAATGCACAATGTCAATGAACAATCTTTCACAGTGTCTTCTGACAAACTTTAGAAGTGGTTAAAAAGATGAAGGAAAGGAGTCTCCTGACCTATTTGATACGACATTGCCTTACTCTGGAGCGGGTGTATCTGTTATCTGTGAGACTCAGTCTTTGTCGTTTAATGAAATCATGCGTATATATTTCATTTAGCTTGACATATGTTTCTTACGTAGCACACGAGTGCTGTATGGTTCTGACCAAAATAAAATGCCTTGTGTGCCTCAGATAACCATTCTGTTAACTCAGGAGCTACAATGCTATCTCAAATCAGGTTTCCTTGCGTAGTACAATCCTGGCTAAAGTCACAGGATATATTTTTCACTCATTTTTACACCCTTACAAAATAGCTATAAATAAGTAAAACATCTTGGGTGTATGTGGTGCTGTTTTCTGCTTGCGTTGACTTCCATCTTGATGACTTTCATATGCTGAGAAAACGATTTAGGTTTTGTACAGAGCATGAGTTGTTCAAAGTGTTACTTTTGGATAACCGCAATTTTGGTTTAGTTGTTGCATCTTTGGTTTTGAATCTGGAATTGTTAACATGGGGAAATTTTCTGGGTAATGTGTAGGCTTGTTTGTTTTGAATGTGTTATGAACACACTTCAGCTGCTAATTTGGAAGCAGCAGTAGTCAGTCAGATTATCTTTTTAGAACCTGTTTGCTGAGAGGTCCAACACCCCAGCAGGTTGAAGCAGATATGAGATACGTGAGAAGTTCCTGGTTGCATGATCTAGAATCAGAGCATTAAATCTGTGACTCTGCAGAGAATCCACTTTCTGTTCATCTCATGGCATTTCTCCTTCAGGATTTCCTCGTTTCTTTGACTTTTAGTGTTTCATTATTGTCCCTGTAGAATAAGGCTCTGCGAGTTCTGCAGTGTCAATGGGGAGTGCACACATGACACTTGTTTCATCTCTCCTTACTGGTGTTCCTCAGTATTGTCATCCCTTCATAATACAATCATCTGTCAACATACGTCTTTATCTTTCAGCATAGCATGCCCCATGCGTTGTTCAGTAATGCTGTATTCTGTGTTGTCAATATTAAGCCAACACATGTCTGTCAGGTTTTTCTGTTGAGGGGTTTTTGTTGCTTTTATGGATAGGGTTAATATTACCTACTCTTCAAAGTTAATTTCCATTGCTGATTGACTTTCTAAATCTAATTTATTGTTTGCTATTAGTTTATACGTGTTGCACATCAATTATGTGTTACTTAGTGTTGAGAAATCATATGGAAAATCTGAGAGAAGACTTTTTATTCTCTTGATTATCCCTCCTCTCTCCAAATGAGTGTTTAGCTCTTCATCTCTCATTTCTTTTCAAATGGCTTGATTGCCAGTAATGAATGAGAAAAACACTGGACGCCCTGAAATGCAGAACACAATCTGCCAGCATACCGTACAGTTCAGCGTTGGTGGTGTGTCACAGTAAAAGAGGAGGTTTGCTCCACACAGTGGGTGTCCTGAGATGCAATTGTTGATCTCTCTAAGGAAGAAGAAAAAAGGGTGGCCTTCAAATAACAGCACCACAGTAATTCCTGCTGTTGAGTGTCAACTATTTTGTTGCTTGTCGTTAACTGTCATGTATGTGGATGCCCTGGAAGTGCAGCTCCAAATTGTCGATGCTTTCTTTGTTGAGACTTCCTGAGTTTTGTTTGAAATTCAGAAGCCAAGAGGGTGCTTGTGGTAGCCTGGTTTTCTTTATAGTCACTGGTTGAGAGTTACACGTGTCTAAAGGACAAATCCAATCTTAGGTGGTACTAAGTGTCCCTTTGGAGCAACCTTTGTCTGTTTTTGTTTATGGAGTAAAGCCTAGAACAGGCTGTTCTCTTCACTTAGGTAAAACTACGTGGGATAGATTTTGGCCATGCAGAACAAAATAAACTAATTTATTTTGACTCCAATTAGTTAGTGCTATTCTCTATGGGCTCCTGCAGGCAAATGGGTTCTAACTACTTTGATTGCTACAACAGATGGTCTCAATGAGATGTCTTATTTTCTTCTACCTTCAGGGTTAACCTTTTGGGGGCTGATATTTATCAAGTTGTGAGGCATGTTATGTTTTAAATTCAAAATGCTCAATGTTGCCCTAATGTTCTGAAAGGCATCTGTGTGTGAATTAGTGCAGATGTACCTATTAGGGTAAGTAGCATTTAGGGTATGATTTTCCTCACCCTATGCTTGTTAAAATGAATTGTACCCTAAACCAGATGAGCTGTGTTGACTAGGTCCCCATTGACTGTCATGAGTGCTGCAACAAGTAGCTGTCAGGTACTTATGTCACGGGGTAGACATGTATAATTAAACAAGCTGCATCCCACTCAGGGTTTGTGTATCCTCTCATCTCTCTGTATGTCTCAGTACTTAGCCCTGGGCTGGTTGCACAACTAGAAGTAGTGCTGCAGTAAGGATGTGCTGTCATTTTTCTTGTGCGGCATAGTGATATCTGATGGAAAAATTTAAGGGCACTGAAGAAATTGTATTGCCATTTTAGTGCTGCTCTGTGAGGAAAACATAGGAATCATGTTTTCTTTGGTCTGTCCCAACCTGGAGAAGGTGCTGGTTACAGATGACGGGTAAAGGCAATCTGGGAATTATGCCGTGGCTCCTTATTATCAGAAAAGTGGAGTTTGAGGGTAGCCACAGCACGAATTGTGTGGCCAAGGAAACCAGCTGGTTTTAGGATAGGTGTAGGCCTGTTTTTGAAGAGGCCTACGTGACTTTGTTTCTTGCAAAAGTAGAGAAGAAGCAGCAATGAGACAGAGTCTGTCTAGCTTTATGTTTGTACCTTCTTCAGGTTATCTTGACCAGGGACTGTCTATCACACTTTATTCATGCAGTAGGAGACAATTTGTACTGCTGAAGTTTGACACATGTCAGTGTCCTTGAACAAAGCTAATGCCACTGACCTTGACTGTAGCTGTCAGGGGAACCTTGTGGTAAAGATGGGGACTGTAGGTTTGATTTCCACCTCGGTTAGACACGTATGAATGATTAATGATCTAAGGCATTAGTGTAAAATTGCAAGAAGTTAGTGCCCGGAGGCCTTCAGAAGCTGACTTGAGTCATTGTTTAAAGACAAATAAATGTGGCATACGATTGGTGGGAATGTGTTTTAAGAATCAGGTGGAGGTGATCCACTGCAGAAAGGACTTCTTTCCATCATTTGGCTTGCACTAATAGGTAGGACTTAGCTGAAGTTAAAGATGCAGATTAGTGCATGGAGTGCAAAGCTACAAATGGGAAAATGCACATCACATGGTAGGTAGGTACACCCTGAAATAACTATTTTCTTGCTTCTCTTTTTAGATATATAAGTACATACCTATAGATACATTTATACACACATACTTACATGCCTTTGAAGTAATGAGGATGAACAAATAACCTTTAAATTTTTCTTGGCCTAAAACGGGGGATATATTCTTAGAACACATTCATCTTTTTTAATATATCTTCTATCTCTGTGTGTATATGCTATAATTTATTATATATCCTACATGCCTTAAATCTGTCCTATCAAATAACGCAGGCACAAAATAACTTGTTTGCATTTTACCCCTGTGAGTCTGTCTTTTTGGTCTTGGTAAAGGTGGCCTGAGCACTTGTATATTGAGTCTCTCTTTGTAGTTAGAGATTTTAGTGATAAGACTGTGGTTCTAATAATTTTTTAAGGTTTTCTTCATATTCAGAAGCAGTTGTCTTACTTGAACCAGAGAGGAAACAAAAGTAAATACATTCACATTTTCTCTGCTCCTATTTGTAACTGAAAAAACAGACTGTCTCTTGCACCTGTAAGTCTAATTACAGATATCTATTACTTTAGCTGTCCTCAGAGGCAGGAAAAAAAAGATGAGACAGGACCAGTAGCTGTGACAGCTTCAAGGTATATTTTTAGCAAAGCAACCGGTGCAAATTTAGAAAACAGAGATAAAAAGGGAAGGTTCAGCTAGAGGGTAAGATTATGCTATTAAAAATGTAGCACTTGGAGCCATGGATTTTTGGAAATGGTTCTCTTTCTTTCCCTCAACATCTTTCTCATGTCATTGTGTGTATGTTTGTTGTCAGCATTTTAAGTTATGGTCTTGGGCTATTTTCACTGTTTGCTGATTTACTTGTCCATGTTGTTTTGGGCAAGATGCTGAATGCAAGCCTTCTTTGTTTTTCTCTTCTCCCTAAAGCACTCTTTTGGCCAGAGGATTGTTTCATTTATAAAAACAGACCAAAATGAGGTAATGAAGTAGAGAGCTGCCAGCCCAACTTGTTCCAGGAGGCAGCTTCTGCCCATTTCAGACATAGTCCTGAACCCTGATATTAAGATGAAAAAGAGTTTGGATGGAATTGGATGAAATGCATGTGAAACAAAAATCTATCCTATCCTGATTAACAAAACATAATTTCAGAGGATTATAAACTTATTTCTTAGGGCTCTGCAATAAAGTTGGAGTGGGAGGATTCATTTCAATAAATAGAATTACATGTGCAGGACCATGAAAATATGCAAATGACGTTCCATTTAGGAACTTGTGTTTTGCATCCTAAGACAGTTTGAAGCACGCTTCCTTTTTTTCATGAGAAGCTGTCATATCATGTTCAAGGAGAAGCAATTGCTTTAATTCTTTTTTCTTTAGTGCTGCTGTTGTCGTGTATCTTCTTTTTCCTTCTCTCCAAAGTTCAATGGGAAGAGTAACCATTTAATCAGCCACTGAAGTGAACAGGAATGCTTAACAAAGAACTGTATTCTCATTCTTGAATATAATCAACATTTCAGTTTAAAGGCTACATGTCTTTGAAGGAGGGGGGAGGGAAGAGCAAGGTGTTAATTTATATAAGATGTCTGTCTACTTGGCTTTTCTTCAGTGCTAATAGAGCTCATTAATATTACCTTGCATTTAAGTATTTGGGAATTATACTTTGGACCAGTATTTCAGTGCCTCTGAAGGTAAAGTTATGCATACTTGTGGCATACACAAGAAGAAAAGACAAAATATGTGTTTTTCTGCTGCTTTAATGGAGAGTGGAATGGAATAGATGAGAAGAATTTAGTCAATGAATGCATTAACGAATTAGAGATCCCTTTCTTGGTTGAAAGAGAAAGCAGGTCAACTCCAGTTTTGTTCACGTTTTGATTTTGCAAAAATGGGGTTCTGTGAGGTTGAAAATAGAAATGATTCTGTGGATATGTTTCTAAATTCTAGATGGAAATGGTTTTGTGTCTGTGAGTCTCCTCAGAGTATAGTGCTGCAGGTGTCACTTCTGTTCTCCTCTTCTGCCTGCTGTTTTGAGCTGTAGCTTTTGCCCATTCGATGAGAGCAGGTTTGGTGGCCATTGCATATTAAGAATTGTCTTCTCTGGATCTACCATTGCCCATGGGTGTTTTTTTCCTTATGTCTTGCAGTGTCATTTTTTGCAAGGAGACCTGGACCTAGAGTGCTGGGGAGGCTGTTTAACAACCTCTGTATTAGTGAGCACAATTCTCCTCGGCTTGTTGGCATGATCGTGGCAGCAGGAGCTGTTTTGGTGGTGCCCCAGATAAAGGGAATATTTCATCCACTGACACTATAATTAGATGCCTTTCCCCATCAGTAAATCCACACAATTTTGTTAAACATGGGCTTGTAGCTGTGTACAAATTAGCCCATTCAATACCTTGCACAGAATGTCACATAAGCCTTGGCAGCACTGGTTTCTTGTCAGTTACACTGTTCCCTGCTGGGCTCTTAATAGTAAAATTAACTGGAGCTGTGTTAATTATATTTTTTCTGTGCATGGAAAAACAGAGCCACAATAATGGCACTGCTGTTGTCTGTACACTGAAGATAGTCCAACCACTGGCTTGGATCTGGAAAGCTACTATGGAGAAAACAGTGACTATAACATCATTTTTAAAAATAACATTAAAACATCTATTCTTTGGAAACAGGGAGCATAAGTGCTTTTTTTTTTTCCCCTTGGTCCTCTTACCAGGAAAAGTGACCTACTTTGGTAGTGTGTGGGGTTTTTATGTTTTAAGGTTTTTTTGTTACTGAAAAGCACATGTTATACCTCAACATGTTTATTCCTTCTTCATGCAAGAAAGAAGCTATTTGCTTTTTCAATAATAAGAATTAGTGTTTAAATTGTTCCCAGTGTGTTTAGCATCAATGGTGCTCTCTTCCTCTCTCTTTTGAGATGCCTGAAAGTTTCAGGGGAGCAGAGGAAAGACCTTGACCCAAACTTGTGCGAAATAGTGACAGTTTTGTGGTGATGGCCTACGCTCTACTTTTGTCTTTTTGCTCCACTGTTCATTTTGTGTGGATCTGACATTCCTGAGTGCTTGAAAAGAAAATAGAGGATTGAAGGAGAATGCACCAAAAATACGCAGAAAGGATAAGTGAACTGGAAGGGTGATGCATTTTGGAGAGAGTTATCACTGAAGATTGCTTTTAAAAACCAGCATTTGCTGACTTGGAATTGGAAGAGCTGTTCAGAAGTACTTAAAGCAGTTCTTTAGCAGCCTTAAAAGTATCTGACTCCACTCGTGGTCTGCATGCAAGCTCTAATTATAGTCCATTGCTGTCATTGTTGTCTTTAATTGCATAAACTTGATTTATTTGAGAAACATTTGGCCATAGAACAAGGCCCCAGGTCACCTCTGAGATTCAGACAAAGGCACAGTTTTGCAGGTCCTTGATGATGTTTTTTTTTTTTCCCCCCAGCAAGTGTTTCATTTGACAGCTTTACCATTCTCATAGTGTAGCTGTTTTAAGTTGATGGAAATGAACTGAAGGTGGGGTGTCTTTTAGGCCACAGTTGCCTCAGTAGCGCCGAGTTCATCTGACAGGCTGAGGAAGAGCAATGAAAGAGAGGGGTGGTTATGCTCTGGGGCATATACTCTGTAGTGGACACTGCTTTACCCTCCTGACTGATGCATTCAGTTGAAATGTTGAGAAAGAGTCAATGACCAGAGAAATCACTGAAATATGTCAAGTTGCAGAGAGCTTCCCAGAGCATTCAAGGACAAACAGCTGAGATGCTTCTTTCTAAATGACTTGCCAAAACATGCAGGAATGGGTAAAGTGGGTCTATTACTTAAGCTATTTTCTCCCTAGTGTCTTTATGTTTTGGATGTTTATTACAGCAGTTGACCAGCTTTACTCTTGGAGTGTCACAGCTGCTGGAGAGATTTTGAACAGGGCAAGCAAAATCCTTTGGCTGGGAAACTGGTTAATGGAGGGAGATTATAACTTGAGAGGAGGCAGCTGCTTTAGCTTCTAGGCTCACACCTTGCATCCAGGCTTAAACACAAAGCTCAAGACAACAATGACAATTGGCCACATCTTTGTGAGTCTGGAAATAATGTCATTCCATCTGTCCGTCTTGGCTTTTATGGTTTTGGGTTCTGTATCCACAGGACCTGATAGATGGGTTCTGTGGGACATTAGCAGCTTTCAGCACAAAGGAACCCCTCTAGGTCCCCAGGGACCCCCTCACCTTGGCAGGTTTAACTCCTGAAGGAACTTCTCAGGTGTTCTTCTGTTTGTCCCCCTGGCACTCAACCGTTTGGATAAAAAACGCATCTAGAGTTTTATCTTTCAGTTTCACATCAACAAAATTTGAGAAGAGCTCTAGGAAAGGTCAAAACCCAGCGTTCCATTGAAGCTGGAGACTCTGTGAGGTGTATGAGGAGCCCCTCGTGCTTGTGCTGTTGCCATCAGTGAAGTCAAAGCTTCACTAAGTACCGGCTGCCTCTGATGTTACAAAACAAAACTCAAACCCACCAAAACAACAGAACAACACCCAGAGAAAAAGTGAAATAACTGAAGAGAACTGAGGTGATATTGACCACTGTGATAAATACCTATTCTTAAGTGATTGTGGGTTGCTGGAAAATGACTTTTCCACTGCCTATAGCGAGCTGTTTGTAACTGCTAAGAGTAACAAGGTGACAGTCAGTCTGTTTGCTTTCACCTGGAGCACTGAATATTTCATCTGTTTTGTGATACTCTGGTGACCTCACCATCTGTACCCAGATGTATTTGCTAAGTTTGGGGTTTATGTGTGGGGTTTTTCTGTGTGTGTGTGTTTGTTGTTCTTTGTTTCTTTGATGTTTTCTTTTCCCCTCAAACGTTGCCCCTTTAGCTCTTAAGCATCCACTGCTAATGCTAGAAGCTGATCCAAGAAATGTCTTTTTACCTCTGCAGAATGCTTAGTGTACAAGAGCTACTGCTGGCAAAATGTTTACCTAATGGAAACCAGTATTATCTTCCCAGATTCCTAAGGAGGAGACCTTTGAAAGAAACATCTGAAATATTTAATAAGAGTTGTTGTTCAGTGTTAGTTCAGTAAATGTGCAAGCAGCTGAACAAACAGGCGAATCGTTACAAAACAGCTCTGTAACTCACAGAGGAACCAGATGTTTTGGGGTACATTTGTTTGGAGATATCAGGATGAGGACTTCTGTTTTAGTTTAAAGAAACTGTTTGTGCAAACAAGTGCACAAGGTATCAGTAAAGATTTCTATTGGGTTCCTGGTGAGTTTCTCAAATCTAGAGATGAAAACCTAGACTAGTTTAAGTACTGCAACGCGCTCACCCAACACATTGTCTTAAGTTCTTTTGCTGCCTCATTAAAGGCAGGTATTTCAAGCCAGTCCTGTAGCTTCAGATGTGTGTTGCCACTGCTGGACTCCTGACTTCTGTTGGCTTTTTGCCTTCCTCTCATGTCTTTACTAATACAGTCTTTGTTTTGTGGAATGAAACAGTGTCAGAACCACTACAATGCTTAGAAAACCAATCTTGTTTACCATCCTTACATGGGACCGTTGCATCAGTGGTGGGCTACAGGGAGTGGTCTGGGAACTTCATTTCCTTCTTACTTACAGTGAGATCAAGGGTCTGGGGAACTTCATAGTTTTTTGAATTCAGATTCCAGTCTGATGTCTTCTTGATCTTGGAAATGTTTCTAGAAATGTCACAAGAAACAAATTATCTTCTCTGTGTCTTCCTGTCTGACAGTGGAAATGTGTTGCAAACCATTTAGGTGCACATCTGAAGCTACCTTGGCAAACACAGCCGGTCAATTAATCAGGGAGCTAATTGAAGCTAGCACTAATTGTTTACTTAGGGCTGCAGAGAAGAGCTTGGAACAGGTCAAGTGGACCCATATGTTGGAAGAGCAATATGTTGAGGAGAGGTGGGTTAAAACTGTGTAGGAAGAGTCTCGGGAAAAAATGGTGCGCAGATTGAGAGGAGGGATCAGACAATATGTTGAATCTGGCTTATGGTAACTTTTAAGGTAGTGCTCCCATAAAAACTGGACATTCCTGTTTGGTGTGGCTGAGGCTTTCGTGCTTTGTCTAACCTGCCCCAGACTCCAGAATGACAAAAGCATTTCTGCACTGAAGCAGGTAAAGCTTTGGGGATCTTTGACGCACAACAAACTGCTCCCCACTCCTCTTGTCTTAATTAAAGCCCAACTGCTCTTCTTCTCTTAAGTTTATTCAGAAAGAAAACATTTTTTTTTTTCCACAGAGTTCTGTGATGTAACTATTAACTCCTGTCTAGTGTCATGAAAATCAGGTGAAGTAAAAAGCAGAGGCCTGCTTTATGCAGGTTCCTGAATCGTGACAATTCCATTTCTGCTCTTACTTTGGGTCAGAGCATGAGTTAGCCAGGCACTAGGTATGGAATTCAACATTTTATTATAGGTTTTTTTTTTTTTACACATTGCTGAAATAAAAGCTTCTCCTTGCTGAAAAATTAATTACTGAGTGTTCCAGCACCTTATAAGATATTTATATGTTCTCCTGAGCCCCGTCTCTTCCTGTTTCAAAGTGCTGTCTTGAGAGCAGTTCAGGCGAGAGAACTGCTCAGCTGTAACTTTGTAGTCTTCCTCTCTGCCAAGGAGTCTCAAGACGGCACTCGAAAACAAAGAGACATACTCTAGGGAAAGCATGAATATTAGATCACCCTGGTTTAATCATTTGGGATTACAGTGGCCTCAATTTACGCACCTGACATTTTGGGGGTTTTCTTGTTGTGGTTGCTGAAGTGCATCTCAAAAATTGTCAAATCTAGGGTTCCTAAAGGCATTGGGAATCCCAGGTGGGTAGTGCTGTGGTAGAACTGTTGTCCCATGCCTATGTTCAATGTATAAAGAATTTGATGACAAAACAATCACCTTTTACTTTTTTTTTTTTGTAGTGTTTTCATTGAGCCTTTCCCCCCCTCATTGTCTTTGAAACAGAGAGAAAAGAATTTGCTGGTTTTGCATCATTTGGGAGTGCACAGGATAGATGGTGGCCTGATGAAATATCATCCTAGATTTACTCATTCTTAAAGGGGAAATAATTGCTAGCATCAAATCTGTGACATAAAGAAGCCCTCCAATGAATGAAGTGGGTCAGAGTATTTGTTCTAGCTCTGTTGAGTGGCAGCAGTGATGTACTTCATTGGTGCTGCTGTAGAGCTGCTTGGCTCAGATGTGTTCATAAAGTTTGTGCTGGAAACAGTGTTAATAACACAGGGATGTTTCAGCTATTG
This sequence comes from Urocolius indicus, assembly GCA_013401255.1. Lineage (NCBI taxonomy): Eukaryota > Metazoa > Chordata > Aves > Coliiformes > Coliidae > Urocolius > Urocolius indicus. The sequence continues at coordinate 223,329 of WBNH01006829.1, read as the reverse complement.
CTGAGCAGTGCTCACACAGAGTCAAGGCCTCTTTCTCATCCCATCCCACCAGAGAGCAGGCTGGGGTTGCACAAGAAGCTACAAGGGGACACAGCTGAGACGGTTGACCAAGGGGATATCCCACCCCATATGGCATCAGGCTCAGCAAAAAAAAGCAGGGGGAAAGAAGGAGGAAAAGTGATGTTCAGAGTTGATGGGTTCTGTCTTCCCAAGTAACTGTTATATCTGATAGAGCCCTGCTTTCCTGAAGGTGGCTGAACACCTACCTTCTAATGGGAAGTGGTGAATGAATTCTTTGTTTTGCTTTTGCTTTACCTGTTTAAACGGTCTTTAGCTCAATCCACCACTTTTTTAGTTTTTACTCTTTCAATTCTCTCTGCTACTAGTTGGGGAAATGAGGGGGGAGGCTGTATGGGGCTTAGTTGCTGTCTGGGCTTAAGCCACAACAAGTGGCCAGTAGCTTTATGTAGTTTAGTGCCAGGCAAAATTATTATCTTGTGTCAACCTACTATACTTCTGAAGTAATTTAGTTAATAAAGTTAAGAAAATTCAAGTTAAAATTTGCTGAATTGGATGTGCCTCTGCAGAATGGGGCTTCTTTCTAACAAACAGGTTCAAATTAAAAAGACATAAATACCCATAGTGTTTCCAGAGATTTTACTGTACATAATAATTTCACAGGGCACTGAAATGCAGCCACTGTTGGTTGAATAAGTATAGAGTTCAAAGCTGAAAGCTGCTTAATACTGAGAGCCAAAGAAGTGTTCTGTATCCAAAGATGCTGTAGAAGGATTTGGCTGGATCAAATTTGAGTAATAACTCAAATTGGAATTTGTCCCAGATGCTGAGACAGATACCTTTACCATTGTTAACAAAAAGAAGCAGTCAGTAAGTAGCTGATATTAAAGCCTGAGAGCTGCCTTAATGCCATATTAAGCTGGGGATTTGATCTTGCCCAGCAGAGCTTCTGAAGGACACCACATCTACTTTGGAGTTCTCCCACTTCCTAATTGCACTTTTCTTTGCAAAAATGCTAATGCAGGTTTGACTGTCTTTATGATTGTTAATAGCATAACCCAAAAGCAATTAAGGTCATTGGATATACCTCCTTTGCCTTCAGCAAGCTTTTGATCAGGACTTTCACTAGTGCAAATGAAAAAGGGTTGCTGAATCTTTGCCTTAAATAATTTCCTTGTAAATGAAGACAAGTGTGTGTGCACATACATATATTTTGATGTTTGCTGAGCTATATTTGTTCTTGAATGTCATCTGTGAATGAAAAGAAGTTCAGATAAGTGGAAAAGTGGTAAGAACCAGTGTATTCTTGTGTGGTTTTTAAAGTCAGGGCAATGTGACTGTAACAAGCCATGTAACAGGTAGCAAGGAAGGTAAAGCTTGTTCAGTGGAGAGCTTCAAGTCCAAATAGTGCAGACTACCAAAATGATCAGGAGCTTAGAGCATGTGTCTCATAAAGACGGGCTGCAGGAGCTGGGCTTGTTGAGCCTGGCAACGAGGAAATCCAATAGCCTACAGAAGACTGAAGGGTAATTGCAAAGCTGATGGAGCCAAGAACTTCTTGGTAATGCCAGATGATACAAGAAAGGATACTGGCCAAGAATTACAGCTTGGAAAGCTTGGGTTGGATGCTAGGGAGAAAAACAATTGCTAGGAGGGTAGTGCTGCACTGACTGTGTTACCAGAGGGGCAAAACCTGATGCCTAAGGAGGTTTTCTGATCATGATAGCCTGTTCTGGTGGGGACTGTGGCTAAAAGGCACTCCTGTGCTCCCTCGTGGCCAGCCTGGATCTCTAGGTGCGCTTCTGAATATGGGGAAAAAGGGACTAGTGAAAATAAAGGCTGTAACCCCTTCTACTGCCTTTTGCATTTTCTTTCTCAGCTTGTGAGAAGAGATTGGCAGCTGCTGGTATCACTCTATGGCATCATTCTAATTTTCTTTATAAATTCCCTCTGTGATGCTGCAACAGAAAACTGGGCCAAAGTTTTTCAACTTGTTTTAAGCTTAAATCCTCTCTATATAACTGATATGGTAGGAAATTAAGCAAGAAGAGGACACTTATTCAGAGTAACCATTGAACTGTTAGAGATGAGCAGTACAGAAAATGCCTTCTGTTAGTACAGGCTGCATGCATATGTACAATACTGATATTTATGCATGTAAAGGTGTGTGCATTCATATGCTTATGTATATGTCTGTTTTTTTGCATAGGTACAGTGTATGATTGTATTTATAGCTGTGTGTAAGGTTTATCACGTTTAGAAAGGGGGGAGGAATACTCTATGATGTCAATAGTGGAGAGAAATATCACAGATCTGGGGTTCTGTTTTTCTTTCTTTCTTCAGTCAACTTCAATCTGCCTCAGAACTTTCAGTGAAAAAATATCAAAAGCACTGCTCATCCTGCATCATTCCCTTCCTGTATCAGTGACGTCTTCGTGCTGGTACAGTTGCCAGAAGGCATCTCATGTTTTGTTTTTGAGAAGGCTTTGGCATTTCTTTCTGTTCTGATGCCAAGGGGAAAGCAAGACACTATAAAAACATGAAAAATGAAATGAAGATGTTCCTCTGGAGTCGCTATCCTGGAATTAAAATACAGTTGTGATAACAGTGTACGAAAGTATTTCTGCACTGAAGTAGTATAATCTGATAAACTTAAAGGTAATAATAAAGTTCTTGTAAATTTTGAAGTGTCAGGTAACTTCTTGAGTATCCTGTCCTGGCTAATGCTTGCTCCAAGTCCCAGATGTGGTTTCCACTGCCCGTGGAGGCAGGTACTGGAGGAGCATGGGGTCAGCATTGCTGGGGGAAGCTCTGCCTCTCAGCACAGCCACCTCTTCCTTCTTTAATCACCAGTATACATTTGCTTTAATGATTTGAAGACATAGTTCGCTATACATGTATCTTCCTGTCTCTAGGCAGACTAAGTCTAGCCTGTAACCTATTGCTTTGCTCTGTCATTAGCTAAACTAGTCAGTTCTTGCTGTGCATAGGAACATTTTTTTCTCTTTGTACAGCCTCTTGTCTATGATCACTTCCCTTCATTCTCTTCCATATTTCCTTTTGCCCTACCTTACTTAGGTTAAAAGCTTTAACTTCTAAAGCATTTAAAACCCCTAAGCTCTGCAGAAGTCTGTTCGCATTACTGCATCCCCTCTAGCATCCTGTGTGTGTATTTTCTACCTATTCTTTACAAGAGGAACATCTCTTCTCCTTGTGCCTGCGTAGCACTTAGTCTAATGGCCCACAACTTGATCTGAGTGGGTCAGAGAAGGAGCCCCAACCCAAGGGGAGATGCTTATAATACTTTAGTCACAGCGATCTTGTAAAATCAGAGCAGCATTCACATCCTGATGGGTCATAAGTTTTTGATTTCTTGAGATGCATGTATATTTTATCACAGAGATAGAATTTTTAAAGCAAAACAAAGTATTCTGGTATTCCCTTAGAATTAGGAATCAAATGCAAGAATAACTGAATTCCTGATTAACAAAAGAGCTTATATTCTTTCTGCTCCACAAATTTAAAAGAGCTCATTTGCTTGTCTGTCTCCTGTCTAGTGGAGACAGAAATCTGAATATTTATGTGACTTTATGGTTTGAATAAATGAAGTTTTTGGAACTGCAGTTTAAATCCAGTAGAGCAAATGGTTGCAGCTCACTGGGATTACTTGACTGTATTTCTGAATTTGCGTTGTTGTTGGTGGAGCTGACCTCTGCCAACTCTCTCCTTTTCATTGTACTCCCCGGTGCTTAGCAGCCAGCCCGTGTATGTACTCCACCAGATCTTAAATGTTGTTAACTGTCAAGTCCTTGCACGTCAGTGGCAAATAGTATGAAATAGCCAACACTTTGTGTTTCTAAATGAGAACGTGTGCTCTAGAAGAAACTGATAAATGTTCCTCCTACTGTCCAGGCCCAACCTGAACTGTTTTGAGATGCACAAACAGAAGGAAGTGATGATGCTGAGTTCCAACAGCTGCTTTCTGTTTTTCTTTCTTCCCTATTCAAAGTGTTGTATATCAGTGGAAGTTTCTACTGTGATAGTGTCAAAGTCCTCCAGTCAAATTTCTGCGTACTCTCTTTCTATTGAGGTTCCTTGTTGAAGTTTTCCTATGGAAGCAACTTTAGAGGTCATGTCAAAGTCCTGTCCATCAGAAAGGTGGTGAGCTGTAGCTGAAAACATATCTGCATGTATTTGGCCATGGTTTCTTCCAGCAACAAGTCTTTTATGAACTTTTTATTGTGAAGTTGAGGATGATAATCCTTCCTAGAGGAAACAATGAATACACCTCTGTTCAAATCCAGTCTGTCACCTGTGAAAATGCTGCCTCCAAGTAGTATATGCTATGTTGCATATGCCATGAAGTGAATAAAAACAGAAAAACATTAGCCTTCCTTGACTGTCTAAAGAAAAGAATGAAGTCTTGCACTGCACGTTAAGGGAGGGAATGCGGATTGTGCAAAAATAGGTCAGAGATGTATTTAATTCTGAAAGGCTTGGGTCAAAACAGGAGAGGGAATAAAATTTTCCATAATGGCAATCAGGTAACCCTGAAGTGTAGTGGTTATGAAATAATTATACCCCAGAGGGATTAGAGGCATCTGACGTTGCCTGCTGCCTTAGAATGCCTCGGGGATGTGATTAACTTATGATAATTAAAGCTCTTTACCGTGGAAATACATTATGAACATGGAGAGTCGGAAGAAGTTTCAGGGTTGTGGCTCAGTACAATGTCTAATGTTCATGTTAACCTACGCTCTTTGCTCATCTGTGAACATCCTCTTTCTGTGTATGTGTCTCCTTGTTTGACTCTCAGTGTGTGGCACCGTAAATATGTTTCCTGGGACCTGAATGATTTGTTCAATGCCTTGGGTTGCATTAGCATGGTGCCTACTGCTTGAGTGATCATCTGAAACGCAGACACCCTTGGTAAGGGCTCTATTAGCTTCCCTACTTGCCGGTTTTAAACAGCATGGAGGTGGGGATCACACTCCTTGCAGTCCTCAGGACAGTAAAGCTGTGCAAAACATCTGTACTGCTTAGAGTGCATAACTTCTGGGTTCAGTTGGTACTAAATCAGAAACATCACCATTGTTCTCATTTGCTTTGGTCTGACGTGAGTGTAAGTGGAAGTCTGTTGCTCCCCGTGTGTAGCCCTCTTGAATGTTTCCCAGCCCATTCTCTTCATGAAGAGTGCTCCCATCAGTTTTCTCTCAACTCTTTAGAAAATGGTTCTGAAGAAAATCTTTTAGTTTTTCCACAATATTAAGAATGCTGAGGCCTGAGGATCTTGTCTTCATGTGAACGTGTAGCGAGGATCCTAAGAAATCTGAGTGATGAGAATTTAAGTTGTGGTAGCTATTTTATGATTCTTCACAACTGAGATAGTATACTCCCTTTCTGTAATATAGAACCTGACTGCAAATTGAATAAACTCATCTTAGACAAAGAAGTTGGTGTGGAACAAGAGCATCAATATGGAAAGGATCACTGTTTGAAAAATCAATTTTCTGGCTTTTTTTCCCTAGGTAAGTTCTTGGACTCTTCTGGAAAATTTTGTCCTACTTCATAAAAAATATCTGTAAGAAATAGGAAAAGAGAAGTACAATGGTCTCAAACTTTCCATACATGAAATGTTACGAAACACTTGTCTCAATGTCTATGTGTGCATTGCACCAAAGAACCTAAGTCCAGCCCTCAGCACAGCAGAAGTACAATGGCTCTGGTGTTACTCATCTGGTATTGTCAGCATCATCTTCTGAAAAGGCATCCTAGTTACTTTTACTAAGAGAAAAGTGATGTATTTCAGACTATGTAATAGTGTAAGACATGTCTTACCTGTGTGTTTTTACTTCAGTGACTGCGTGTTTGTGTTTTAGGTATTTGTGTCTTAACCACATCTGGTTAGTAGTATTATGGATAGTTGTCAAGGTCTGTCAAGACACCACTGCTTTTTTTCCTGAGTGTCCTGAGATGGCAGAGATAGCAAGCACTGATCACAGACAGAATCACAGAATCTTAAGGATTGGCAGGGACCTCAAAACATCACCTAGTCCAACCCCCCTGCCAGAGCAGGACCACCTAGAGTAGGTCACGCAGGAACTCATCCAGCTGGGTTTGGAATGTCTCCAGAGAAAGAGACTCCACAGACCATCTGGGCAGCCCCTGCCAGGGCTCCCTCACCCTCACACTGAAGTTTTCCCTTGTGTTTCTTTGGAACCTCTTCTGTTCCTGCTTGTACCTGTTGCCCCTTCTTCTATCATTGGCCATCACTGAGAACAGCCTGGCTCCATCCTCCTGACACCCACCCTTTACATACTTGTAAACACTAAGGTCTTCTTTTAACAACATTAGCACTCTTAATTTCAAATTTTACCATTTATTAGTTTCATATAATCAGTCTTAATTGTTATTTTATCACTTTTTTTAAAGCTTCAGTGATGATTACTGCTGTAGTTGATACAAAAGAAATGATATAAATTAAAATTATGTCCAAGTTGTGTGGTGCATTTTAATTAGCAATGCATCTATGCTGCAAGGTTCAAATGGACATTATTAGGATTAAGGTAGGTAACAATTGAGTGTTTTTCTTCTTTCTGCAGCAAACAGGGCCCTTTTTATTATGCATCAAACTGCAGCCACATGTAGTGGTTCTCAGGTGCAGCAGATCAGAAATTCTGTTACAGGCTTATTGGAAATCTATAATGAAAGGAATATATAAAGGATTAATCAGGACAAAGCCACCTGTGCTGCTAACTTCAAAACTCTGTTTTACTGTGTTCTTTGCATGCTCTTATTTCTTGTTCAGCTGCAATTTGTGTTTACATGTATCTGCCTCAAAGGAAGAATGGGGTTTGTTGGTAGATGTTCAAGAGCAGTGTTGCTTGTAAATATACTTCCCAGGACAAGAATCACTTGATCTGAGAGGATATTCAGGTGTCAGTACTGCCCTGTGTGCCTTGCTATATAGTCCCCAAAGCAGTGATGAAGCGCTGGGGACATCAAGTTGCTGATTGGTTTCAGTGCTTTGTCAGGATATATTGCATCATTCACAATGGCTTGGGATTGCTGCTAAGCATGATGCTGCTATGGCATTTCAAGCATAGTTTGTGTGTTCTAAGTCATTCATAGCAATGAAGGCAGGAAAAAAAAAGTTTCAAAGTTCAGTTTTATATATGAGAGCTCAATGTTGTTACAAAAGCAGCCTTGTATATGGGCAGTGCTGATTTTATGCCTTTGTCCCTTCCCGCTAACGTCTACCTATAGATATGTAGTCAAATCATATCTATCTATCTCTATAAAAGTAAACTCTAGTAGAGTAGATAGGTTTCAGTCTTTCCTCTTTTTCTGGGGCAAAGCAAGAGTTCATAAATGCAACTGAAAGTATAATGGGATCTTTATTCAACTCATGGCACGTCTACATGGAAGCGCTCTCAGAAATAGAAACCAGGGGTGAGCGGGCAGTTGAGAGGGCTAAGATTTTTATCACAGTGTCAACAGAAAGTTCAAATTCCATCTCTTGTTACTGCTTCTCAAACTTGGATGAAAACCCAAGAGCTATGTTAAAAGAAATATAATAGTGCCAATGGCAAAAGGCTTCCCCTCAATGCTGGGGAAAAGTCCATGCTGACACGATTGCGTGTCTGGTGCTATATAAGAGATAAAAGGGCTGACAAGTGGTTCCTGTCTATGATAGCACAAGACCTGCTAAATTATATCTAATTTGCCTTCTCTCTGCTTTATACTTGTCTAGAGATGGTGATATCTAATCTGCCTTCTCTCTGCTTTATAGTTGTCTAGAGATGGTGAACTTTAATGGGGGGCTGATCAGCCTCTGCTTATTATTTAGGCTTTCTCACTTTCAAGGATGCTGTATGAGAGGAAGAAGGATCTCTCTTAAAGAGAACAACCACCAGCCAATACCACAACAAATAGGTCAAAACTTACCAGTTTCCCCTTAATTTTCCCTTTTATTAGTGTTCACATCTTGTCTAGAAATTGTGATGTACCTTGTTCCTGGATGCATCTTTTGTCTTTTATTAAGTGCTCTTCTGTATTGGGAGAAAAAGAAATGGGCCTGCTGTACAAATACATTTTGCTCTTGACTTAATGTTGTCCTTTAACCTGAGCTTTTCAGGTTAGTTTGGTTTGTGTTGACTGTGGAAAAAGGGATAGAGAGGTCACGGTAGTGCTTATTATGCACAGATATGGTCGTTTGAATGCTGGGAGATGTCAACAGGGTTAAAGTTTTGGATTTGCTGCCTCTGCCACTGACCAGATGAGTCATCTTCAGGAAGTGATTTCACTTGTTACCTTTCTGTTTCCACAGCCCACAGAGTAAGTGCAAAACATGATGAGATCTTCGCTACTGTGAACTGTTTTTATGTAGTATTCATCTTATCATTTGCTCTTTTACTGAATTGCCACAGCATTCATCATTGTGAGAGCCAGGTCCTTAAAAGGGAATGCTCAGGCATACAACAGTTTGAATAGGAATAAGCATGAACAGTGACTTATCACTACTTTTCAGAGCTCTAACCTATTGAGTTCAGATACGTCTGATAAAAAACAACAGCACCAAAAAACAAGGCAAGTGTAAGAATGGATTTTTATTGCAAGCTAGGCTCTTAGGAAACAAGACAAAGCCCTGTTTTTGACAGCCCAGCTAGATATTTCTATTTCAGATAGATATGAAACTCGCTGGCATTTAATAATGTGCTCAGAAGTGTGCTGTGCTCTGAACAAATGGCATTCTGCTATTTTTTGGACTGCATCAGCTAGCACTTCTGCATCTCTCAAGTAAGGTATGCCCCTAATGACAAAGCACACAATGCTGGCGAAGCTTGGCAGATTTTCTGCTTGATGAGAAACTGGGCTGCCCAGAGCTCTCTAAATATATACTAGCTGGGGTTCAGCAAGCAGCTCATGGTGTTAACATGTTCACTGATGAGAACATACTCTACCATCCGTGCATGCTGAGTGAAGGCAGATCTGAGGGGCTGGTGCTCTCCGGTGACATAATTTCCAGCCCATGGTGAGCCACATATGACATCCAACTATAGTTTCAGTGACTTTTGAAGTGTGGAGCTTTTTTGTTTTCTGTGAATGTCAGTGCCAGCAACCTACACTGCTTGGATGTTCAGAGGAGAACTGTAGTCGAAATGAATGTGTTCAGGGAACTGAGGTGTTTGGTCAGCACCATGTTGCTGATTAATGTGTAAAACGAGGCTTAAAAAGAGAAGAGACCAGAATGCAGTAAACTGTAGTGTAGTAGAATCATAGAATAATTTCAGGTGGAAGAGCCCTTTAAGCTCATGGAGTGCAGCCTCTGTCCCAGCCCTATCACCCACCAGCCCATTCCCCTCAGTGCAACACCCACCCGGCTCTGAAACCCCTCCAGGGACGGTGACTCCAGCAGCTCCCTGGGCAGCTGTTCCAATGCCTCACAACCCTGTCAGTACAGATATTCTTCCTTATATCCAGCCTGAACCTCCCCTGGTGCAACTTGAGGCCATTTCCTCTTGTTCTGTTGCTTGTCACTAGGGAGAACAGACCAACCCCCATCTGGCTACAGCTTCCTTTCAGATAGTTGTAGAGAGTGAGGTCTCCCCTGAGCCTTCTTTTCTCCAGGCTCAACAGCCTCAGAACCCTCAGCCCTTCCTCACCTGAGACATGCTCCAAATCCTTTCCTAGCTTGGTAGCCTACCTCTGGATCCTCTCCAGCACTTGTAGAGAGGGACCCAAAAGTGGACACAGTATTCAAGATGTGACCTCACCAAAGCACAGGGGAATGATCACCTCCCTGCTCCTGCTGACAACACTGTTCCTGATACAGCCTAGGATGTCTTTGGCCTTCTTGGCCACCCAGGCACACTGCTGGCTCCTGTTCAATCAACATTTCTCCCCCTCTGCCTGGCAGCTTTCCAGCCACTCCTCCCCAATCCTGTGGCACTGCTGAGGATTTTGTGGCTCTAAGTGCAGGACCCAGCACTTGGCCTTATTGAAACTCATGGCAAGTGCAGGACCCAGCACTTGGCCTTATTGAAACTCATGGCATTGGCTTTGGCCCAGCCACCCAACCTATCCAGATCTCTCTGTAGAGCTTCCCTACCCTCAAGCAGATTGACACTTTCACCCAGCTTGGTGTCATCTGCAAACTTACTAAGAGTGCACTCAATCCCCTCATCCAGATGAAGCTGGTAGGGAGAGTCCATGCCAGTATTTCACTGCTTTGCTTTTGTGAATTTAACGTTTATGAAAAAGTTATGCTGCATAAGCACACACACTCCACTACCAGCATTCTTACACTGGCTCTGTGCTGTGTTTTATATTTATGTTGGTTTAGCTTTTAATAGAATCTTTGCAATGAATAGGGTCTGGAAAATGCAGCTCTTGGTATGAAGCTGACAGAGTCGAGAGAAGGTTGCTCTGAGTGCCCATTGCACTTTGCCATTCACTTAGTGCATGTGTTCTGTTTGTAACAGCTTCACCTTAAAATCACAAGAAATAAAAAATCCCACTGGGCTGGAAAGTTCTGAGACCTTGCTGGTGAGCTTGGGATGAATACACCCGTGGCTTCTGGGAATCTGCTGCTTGTCAGCTCAGAGTTCCTGATTTTTAAATCAGTACTTGGGCTTAAAAGGGAGGGGGTGGGGCGAGGCAGCTCCCTGAAGGCATCTGTTTGAGAGAGAAAAGATATGAAAGAGACTTGAAGAGTTCCTGTTGCTTGAGAAATCTTTCTTATTTTTCCAGAGGGCTTGTAAAATAAAATCGTAGATGCTTCCTCTCTCTCTGAAATGTAATGTGACGGATAGAAATGGTGAGGGGGGAAAAAAAAAAGGTCTTTAGATTATCTAGAGCCACTTGGCTTTTCTGCTGGGAGATGGTAAAAGGGGCACAGAAAGAATGACTTTCCTTTATGCACCTATTTTGCTTTTGTTAAAATATTTTGGGTCTTTTTTTTTCCCTCTCCCATTATCTAATTGTATCACCATATGAATTCTTTTTGCTTCCCATTAATCGATAGAAAAATTCATTTTCTTTAACCAAATTTTGTCAGGAATAGTAAAACAGTCCAGAAATCATTTTAGTATCTTCTCCAGAGATCCCCACATTCATATGCAGGATTGTTTCAGCTTGATGCAAATGTGTTGCTACAGTACTTGTAAAAGAAAATGCTACAGTAGTCAGATAAAGAAAGGGTAGCACAAGTGAGAAAAGCTGTGCCACCTTTTGCTGATTTGTGTGTATCATCTGGGGCTTGCAGCATCAGCCAGAGCCTGGTAAACCCATATGCTGACTTCAGGGTAACCTTTTTTTGCTTTCTAGAGGCTCTGAGAGTCCTTTCTGTGGATGGAGAAGGGAGCAGGTTTATTCTGCAGCCTGCTTCCACACCTGACACTGTCATGCATCCTTTCACCATGGCATATTTATACATTTATTAGGAGGATTAAGCTGCTTGGGGCTTTCTGGTGGAAATGGGTTGTATGTTGTCTTCTTTCTTTTGTGTTTTAGAGTTGTTTTTTTGGGTTTTTTTTTTGGCTGATTTTGTGTGTGTGTGTTGTTTTGGGGTATTTTTTTAACTAAAGGTGATGGGTTTTGTTGTTGTGTGGAGGTGTTGTTTTTTTTTTTCATGCCACTTCCACAAATATTAACTGTGGAACAGCTCAGAAGCATCAAATGTTAAAACAGTCCAGATTGGACTGGACAAGGTGGACAGGATTCAGATGGCCCGGTCAAAGGAATGTAGGAAACGCAGGTTATACTGGAGAAAGAACAATACAGAACATCAGGATGCCCTCTATCACTTGTAGGTTATGTTGAGAGTTTTAACAAGTGTTCTTAATCATTATGTATTGAGGACAAACTGCTGATGGAATAAATGATGAGGGGTGCCATGAAGCATCCTGAATGGTTGGCTCTGAGGGCTTTTGTTCCCTGTTAAAATCAATTTTAACTTAAAGGACCTTATTATTTCCATGCAACTGAAAAATATTGCTCAGTGTACATGCTGCACACTCTTTCTGGTACTTCAAAAGCATCTGAGCACTTTTTAAGCACTTCATGAGACCTTCAGGAACAGATAATCCCATTTTCTACGAAAGCTGTTTTCACTCCTCGCTTCGATGTGTAACTGAGACCCTTCACATTCATTTCTTAATTCATTTTCTTGGGGAATGAAATTCCAGCCCTGATTGTTATCATACCAACGTGAATGTGGGAAATGTTGGTCTGTAGCCTCACAGTATTCTGGTTAAATGTCCTCACGTCAGGCTATGAGACTCTGTTTTAATCTTGTGAGCTATTGCTCTTGGTATACATAATTAAACAGTCCTTAAGCGAGGGAAAGGCTTAGTCCCTGGTATGTGAACAGGTTAACCCTTGGCAAGTTGAGCTGTCCCGGTTTTAGAAATCTATCTGCAGCAGTCATGTCCTTAGTAGCCTCACAAAATGAGAGTTTCATTTCATTTTTCAGATAGTCGTTTAATTTTATGCCACTGGGTTGATAGAGACGCCGTGTTTACGTGATGCTGTGGGAGTCTGCTCCTTTCGCTTTCTCCATTACAATAAAGAGGCAAAATAAACCAACTGCTGTAAGGTTTGTAAGCTGCTAAACGAGCATTTAATTTTATGTGAGACTGTCTAGAGAGATGTTGCACTACAGTAACAGCACTGATGTGGCTTATGAATTGAGAGGTGGTGCTGTTTAAAGGTGTCTGCAGAAATAAAAGGAAATGAAGATGTTTATGGCAAATGTCTGTCTGATTGACAGCTTGAATGTTCGTGGTAGGAATTGCTATTAACTCTGACAAAGAGGAGAGCTGTAGTCTTCTAAGTGGAGGCTTCCCTCAGTTGTAAATGAGTGATATCAGAAAAAAAATGGAGCATATACAAGAACTTCAGAAACCATTAGGATTAATTGAAAATATCCCATCAGGGCTGCAGCTCTCCTTTGAGAGAATAATTAGATCACAAAATGAATAAATGGTGCATGTCAGGTTTTCTCTGTCTTTATTGATTAATTTAAGTAGCCTGAAACTTGCAGTGGTCCGAATCTCACTGTGGCCTCATCTAAGGGATCAGCAGCAGTAATCTTTGAGCACTGTGGGTCAGATTCAGACACATAAGGGGAGGGTATTAGTTTTGCCTTCCTCTGTATGACCTCTTTGCTTACATCAGAAATGAATTTGGCCTTCTGCCTCTCTTTCCATCGCAGCTTGTACTTCTGTCCTGTGCTATCAATGAGTAATTACAGCAAGAGCACTGTTGTATTGATTTTAAACCCTACATGAAAGAAACTTCTTGAAAGGTTTTGATGCAGACTCATTTAAAAGCCTCTGTTGATGTTGTTTTTCATTTGTATTGAGCCCACTGTCACTAGCCTGGTGGGTACATACCAGTGCCTGGCAGCCAAATCTCTCTGCTGAGCAGCACCAAGACAAGTGCTGGGCAGGGGGCAATAAAGAACTTGAAACTTTTCTGTTTTTTATGTGCTGGACCAGACTGTAGCACAGACTTTACCTCTGGCCAGTTCAAAAGCTGCAGACGTGATGTCTCGGTGTGTGTGGCTGCTGTCACGCTACCATGGGTGTTCTTCTGGAGGTAGATCAGGATTTCTTGCTTTATCCTCTCCACCACACTTCACAGGGAAGAACAGACATCACCATTTAGCTCTTACTGGGTGAGGAACAGCTATGCAACCTTTCCAGGCAGGGAAGATGGATGTCCATTGGGAGTCCAGGGCTATGGGTGTGTTGCTGGTTCATAAAATCCTTGTGCTGTACCCCAGTGTAAAGCTCAGCTGCTGCAAGGACATGTTTTCCCCGTCTTTGCTTGCCCCTCATTCCCGTGCCTGGGATGCAACAGACAGGTTGTTACCACTGAAACACAACTTCACTTGTGAGCATCTTCTGTCAACCAGCATTAACCTAAAAGCTCCGAGTTCTCCCTCATGCATCTTCTTTATTAATTTCATGAAGCTGATGCACACTTCATGCTATGTAAGCAGTGAAGTTACTAGAAGAAAATCCCTCATCAGTTGATTGTGAGTTATCTGTTCTGCTCAGAAACTATTCTTTAACTTGAGAGAGATTACGAATTACCTCACTGTTCAAGTTGAATCCATCTTTTAGTGGACCCTTAGTTATTTCTTCTTTGGAGATCATCCTATGTGAAGGAAACAATGATGAAGAAATCCACACCAACTAATGGTTGTAGTACTTGCACAGGCCTGAATTTCTATGACTGCATTTTAAGCTAATTTGAAATGTTGATGCTAAATAATAGCTACTGCATAATAACAATGTGGTTTGCATTTAGCTGTGGAGTAGAAGAGAGTTGTGGTAAATGTAGGCTAATAAATAGCGAGTGTTTATTGTTCACAGCAATATCTGCTCTGTTTCACTGCCTTAAGTTTTCTCACCTTTCAAAAAGCACTTTTTTTAGCTGTCCTGATGTCGATTAAAATACCTGCTTACCAGAAACTCTCATTAACTAGGCTTTTACAGCTCTTTTTCTGGTTCGAAGTAGCTATTGATTTGTAAGAATGTGGATACTAATAGTAATTCTATATAACTATTGTTTAATTTTTTATATCTGGAAAGTTATATTTAGAATTTATAATGGATTTATCTCTTGCTGTCCTAAAGGATGATTTCAGAAAGGCTTTGGTGTGCTGTGGACTGCTGTGCTAAATGCAACAGGAGTGTGAGGAAACCTGAGGGCAGGGAGTGAGTTTGTTCTGGTTTTCCTTTAATTGTTGGGTTTAAACTAATGACGTGTTGCTTTAAAAAAAGAAAGTGAAATAAAAATATACAGTGACAAGGAGCTGATGTTTTTGGATGGAGCTGTTCTGATGATGTAGTTGATGCTTAGGAACATTTCTGTTTCTGAGGCCTCATCCACTGTGTTGCCATTAGCAGTAAATCAGGATGCTGACAACGGGCCGTCAGTAAGTGAGATCTGGAGTTAGTGAAAGAAGTAATTCCATTCTCAGCAAAAAAGAAAACATAATGAAATGCAATTTCAAGCTCATATTTAAACGCTTTTCTTTTGGTGGCCCCACAAACATAGAAATAAAGCAGTTAAAAGAGCCCAAACTAGGAAGGCCTTTCCTGACTTAGGGATTTCTTATGATAGCTGAGATTAGGAAGGAGATCGCAGTGATGAACAGGCTTCTTCAGGCACCTTCCCAGTTGGAGGTGGTGTGTTTTTTAAATATCACCTGTGCTGTAAGTTGCCAGCATTCCTGTGGAACTAAACTCTGACAAATAGGTTTTGGACTGGAA
This sequence comes from Urocolius indicus, assembly GCA_013401255.1. Classification (NCBI taxonomy): domain Eukaryota; kingdom Metazoa; phylum Chordata; class Aves; order Coliiformes; family Coliidae; genus Urocolius; species Urocolius indicus. The sequence continues at coordinate 208,024 of WBNH01006829.1, read as the reverse complement.
GCTGGATTGAAACTAAAAAACATTACTGATACTATTCATAAAGCCTATTTAAAAGATTTACATTCTCTGTCCTCTTTCTGACAATGGTATTAGTGTTGATGAATTCTTATTTAGAGAAACACAGATCTTTGCATATTTTCCCCTTGATATAATATGTGATACATGGGGATTAACTGTGTGAGTCATTCTTTTGGACATGCTGTCTTTAGCGCTGCGAGTCCTTCTCAGCAAAGGATCTTTTCTACATTGAAATGATTTTAACTGAAGAAAAAAAATTAGATGATTACCATGCCCTCTGATCTCTTCTAATGATTTTTGCCAATGTCAGACTAGACCTGGTCTTATGAAGGAGGTGTTTGCTAATTTCGGGCATATATTACATGTTTGTAAAACGGCAACTGCCTTGGTATTAGTTCATCTCATTCCTCTGGAGTGGTGACAGAGCTAATAAAAGACTAAATCAGGTAATGGTTTTTATACAGCAAACATTTGCTGCTTAAACAGCTCACTGACAAAATGACACGGTCTTTTTAAAGCCTTTTAGCAAGTGTAAAGCCTTCAGCATTTAACTGATTCACACCAAACTGTGTATTTCCTGGAAGTTTCCCCCATACGACCACACTTCATTTTGCAGAAGGTAATTACACCCTTGGAGATGAGCTGAGTCGTAGGAGCCTTGTGCCACAGAAAATCCTGGAGGTGGGATTACCTGTCTAATGATGATAGCTACTCCCCTTAATGAGCTTCTCACTGCCAGCGCTGTGTGGCCTTGGTAAATTGTGTATTCAGCGTTCCTTGCATCCAACGATGCTCTGGAGGGGACTTGCTAACAAGAATCTATTCAGTTCTGCCATCAAAATGACAGAAATACCAGGGTGATTTTCCTGCTCTTGCTGGAGTTCAGCTTTGCTGACTAAAGTTAAATCACTCTGCCAGGGATGAATCATCAGTGGCTCATAAAAATAATTTCTCTAGAGAAAATTTTTGGCCTCAGAAATAGGCAAAGCTGGGGCAGGATTTCCCTGAGGTAAGACATTCCTTCTCAAGCATAAGGCTTCACCTTGCTTTCAATTATCCAGGCTTAAATGCTTTTACTTCTCCCGTGTATCTAACAAGTGTCAGAGTGAAAATGTTTCTAGTGAAATGCCAAAAAATTCAAGTTACTCTTCATTGCTCTGTCTAGCTTGCTTAAATGTGGAAACAAAGAAGTGGGTTCCCTGGCTTTTGTTTCTCCTGTCTGTAAGCACTGCCATGTCCTGATCCTCTGGCAGGCAACTGCACCCAGGTTGGGGTTTAGTGCTCTCAGGGAGCCTCATTTCAGTGTGTGGGCTGCATATTGGATGTGTGAAGGTTTTCTCTGCATTTTGCTGGTTTTTTTTCTTATTCAAATTACTTTTAGCAACACTGTGAAATTCAGCCTTTCTGATTCCTGACAACCCAGTGCAGCATGATACAGAATCATAGAATGGTAGAGGTTGGAAGGGACATCCAGTCCAACCCCCCTGCCAAAGCGGGTCCCACCTAGATCAGGTCACACAGGAAAGTGTCCAGGTGGGTTTTGAAGACCCAGAGAAGGAGCCTTCACACCCTCCTTGGGCAGCCTGTTCCAGTGCTCCATCAGAAGCAGGGTTCATGCTTGGTCTAATGGCTGTTCACCTTTATTAAAAAGGTTTGTGAAACACAGCACTTGCTCTTGTCAAGGTGTGTGGCTTTGGTTCTGTGAAATCTCACTTTACAGCTAGCTGGAAGAGGCACCAAGATGAAGATGTGAGGAGAAGTAAGAGCATGTATGAGACAGATGAAAACCAGCGACATACTTGAGGATGCTCCGGGAGTCACTTTTAGATCATTGCAGTTCAGCTTCAGAAGCCTCTGTCTTCCAGTTGTATACTAAAAAAAAATTGCTTTCCTGAATTCAGTTTGCAAAGATGCTGCTGTTGTCAGCAGCAGCTCCTGGCACTGTGCCTAGGAGAGATGTGCTCAGGAAGAGATGTTAGGCTGTTGAGGCAGTGTTTGGGTACCACTTGGAGGTAGATTGTGGTACAACTCTATGACAGTTTCAGAACCTCCTACAGCTCTACTGCATCTGTCGAGTCTTTGTCTCTTGATCAAAGAGTGAAGGGAAAAACAAAGGTGATGCTTCTGAGGCTCATTAAATGTCCCCATCTGGAGAAAAAGTAATATTTTTTTTTCTCTTTCATTTTGATATTTTTCTGTTGCAATGTGGATAAAACAAGTATATTATTGGCACAATGGCAGCACAGATTCACCCAGCACTGACACCTTGCAGAGAATTTCTGTTGAAGCTTTATTTCTTCATTAGAAGCATCTCTGCCTTCTGCCAACAGAATATTTCTTGAACAGAGCTAGATATCAGAGACTGATGTCTCAAGATTTGACAGTTTGAGTTAGCCATAAACTGAAATTGGCACTGTACTGGAAATTGCAGTATTTTAGGGTTTTTTCAATTCAGAATTGGAAAGAGAAGGAGTCTGTTATCTGTTTGTGTCCTGACACACAAACGTGCTTTGATTGTCACGACACACAATAATTATGGGTGTCACAAGAAGGGTGACAGTGGTAATGAAGCCAACTGTCTGTCAAAATATTTAGTCTCACAACATCATTTCATGATTAATTTGGATGCCACTTCATTAAATATTTGCTGAAATCCATATGTATTCATTAGATTTTTACGTGCCATACCGTTTTCGCTCTCAAACAACAGATCGGCCACCTGGAGGCTCTAACCTGATGAATGAAGGTGTCTCCTTGGTCACTGTCATTCTGATGCTAATAGTAGCTTGGGCAGCTTTTATTGCTGTGATGCCTCATGCTGTGCTAGGTCCACGTGGTAGAAAGATCACTAAGGGAACTTGTGAGGGTGTATTGTTTGTAGTTTGCATGGGAGGGAGTAAATGAGCCTAACAAGGGAGCCGCTTTTGACTTGGAAATGCTCTTGGGTTTCCTATAGGATTTACTATAGTCTCATGGAGAAAAGGATTGGATTATGCCAGGGTGTTAGGTCTCCTGATCTGGTGCTAGAAAAGTGATGCATTTTGAGTAACTATTAATATTTCTTTTCTAATCATTGGAAATGTGCATCTTCTCTGTGTCTGAGCTGTGGGGATTCACACTGGGCAGTGAATAAGCCTTTGGTGTCGATGTGAAAGGGATCTTCTGACAAACCATGGGCCAACACTTGGCCCTCTGTTTCTGTAGGGCTGATTTTTGAGTCTAAAACTGAGACCAGTGACAGCCAAACCTGTGTCACTGTCTCATGCTATAGAAACCATAGAACTCACTGCTGCTTAGTCTTTACCGAGGTGTTGTTAATTTTTACCGAGGTGTTGTAAGACACGATAGCAGCAGCGCCTAATATTTTACCTCAAGTGGTACCACAGTTTGTCACAGATAGAAACAAACTCATTTTGTGTTCAGTAGACTATGAAATGAGTCACAGCTGTTCTCTCTCTGCCTCACAGTGACACGCCACTCTCGTTGCAGAGCATCCATGTTACTTCAGTCACTTGGCATCCCTGAAAACCTCTCTAGGAGTCAGAGGTCAGTTCCTGTAGATAGGACCAGTGTGGTTCATTGCTTTGGGCCTTGGCTAAAGGGGCTGAGGAAGGTTTTGTTTCTAAGACAGCAATTGATACGCTTTTCTGTCCACAAATTGGAGTGCAGTAATACAGCTGTATGGCACAAAATGTCTCCAGTGAGCTTTTTGTAGTGGTAACATTGACTTCTATAGTGTTTCATAGCCAAGCATCATGCCAGTGTGTGGGATGGGGAAGCTACAGCTCCTGGACTCGCTATATCCTGGGACTTGTGTGGCCTCATGGTGTCTCAAGGCCTTTGGGAAGACTTCTGCCACTCTGCACTTTTCTTCTGCTGCTTTGCTTTATTGGATGTGATAGCCCACAGTTTTATATTTCACCTATGGCAGTTTTAAATGCTGGTAGAGAATTGTTCCTATAAGCTTCCTATAGCTTTCCCTGCACTGCGTTGGCACAACTTCACTCTTGCACACCACCCATGAATGTCCTCATCATGACTGGAGACTGTTTCTCGTTTTGGGATTTATTAGGCTGCTTTTTAATAAGCAGGAGGAATAACTTAGCTCTGTTACTCAGCAATCCCAGTTCCCCTGGGTCTGAGCAAACCAGTGAAGACATTAGGGTGGCATATATTAACTCTGGCTCGTTTAAGCAGTGTTCAGTACACAAGTGCTGACTATGAAGAGCGATGGTGCTTTGCCAGAAACACTCATGCTCTCTGCTTTCTTTAATTTTGTTTCTTCCTTTAACTCAAGTAGTCATCTAGTCCTGTTGTCTTGTAATGAGATCAGCTTTTGTTCACTATCGGAAGATTAAAAATAATCCCAGTGAGATAACATTCTGATTGCAGCACCTGGTGCTATTGTGCCTGGTCTTGGATACAGAAGGATGACAAATAGTGCCCAATCTCATACAGCTACCCAGTTACTGAAGTTGTGTTATCCAAGCCATGTTGTTTTACATGAAGAAAAGATCCAAGTTGTCCTGTGTTTTTGGACTGACCTTGTCATAAAGGATTCATCCTGTGTCACAGGACTGTGCTTTGAATTTTCAGATTTTTTTGCCTAATTGTTCCTTATCCTCTTGGGTAAAAAACCCTTGAATATATGTAGAATCTAGAAAATCCCTTGGAGCATTCAGTCTGAAGCAGAGTGTGAAGGTGTAAGCTTTCTGGTGGCATTACAGACTCTGTAGTGTGATACACTGATAATGAATGTTTTTCCAGGCTATTGAGGAATTTTACAAGTTTTGCTAAGGCCTGGCCAGACCCTTGGATGGTTTTAGATGGCAGTGCAGGCTTCCCCCCGGTCCCTTATGAGCTGGGTAGAAAGCATGAGTCAGGAAGCCAGGTTTAGGTGGTAGCTGGGGTCCTTCAGCAGCCTGGGCTGTGGAATGAGCTGAGTGTGCCTAGAGAAGGCAGGAGCCCTGAGGACACCCATCTGCCCCTTTCTTACCCTCATGGGAAGAGAGAAGGAAACCTTGATCTTAACTGCATAAAATCAACAAAGGATGAGAATATATGAGGGCTTCTGACTCCATTCCCTGTTCTGCATCTCATATAATGCCTTTCATAAAGTAATCAATCTCAAATTTAAGCCTGTTTAGAAATCCTCTTCACATTTCCAGGCTAAGCTGCTTAATGGGCAAGTTTACACCTATTCACTCCACAGCTGTCCTTGTCCTTTGACTTAATCATACTTCCACCCTCCCCAGTGGTAATGTTGGAAGAGCAATCCTGGCTTTTCTTGGCTTACGGTCCACAGGACTGAACAAGTCAAGCTTGTAATCTCTAGAAAAAAACCATGCTCTTCACTTCCCTGATTATCCTCACATTCTTTCTCTGCACCTTTTCCAGTTCAGATACTTCATTTTTGAACAGGAGTGACATGATTAAAAAGTATTTCAGATGAGGCCTTACACATACACATACACCTCGTATAATGGTGTCTTTTTGAAGTACCAGAAGATCATGTCAGGCTGGCAGCATGGGTTCTCTGAGCAGGTGTGTTATCCTCTCAGTGTCATGTCTTAGGTGAAAGACACAGAAGAGACTGCTCAGTCCAGAACCAGAGTTTGACGTGGGCTGTTAATTCCCCTGTGCCCAAAAATATGGGCACAGGGATCAACGTGGTTGGTTATTATAAGGTTAACTAGAGACAATCTTTATGGCCAGCTAGTTGCTCTGTGCTTTCTGGTGTAATTTTGATGTGCTGTTCCAAAGAGACATGAACAACTGCCAGACAAATATTGGAATAATGAAATCCCAGAGCTCTAGTGTGACGCAGTCCAAGTTACTCTACTGTTTCAGATAATGAAACCTCAGATCAGAAATGTACATTCATCTTATATACTGAGAACTGCTGGGTATCTTTATAGCTCTATAGAATTATCTTCCTTGATGAAGGCTGCTCATCTCAGTAAATACGTGGTTATGTAATTCTGCAAAGTTTTGAGCTATTTCTGTGAGGATGCTTTTATATCTTCATTTTCCTTTTGCTCTGTCATTCCCAATATAGCATAGGATCATTAACAGGAGCACTTCATGAAAGAAATATAGGGGGATTAATAAGTAATGGCATACTCAGAATTGACAATGAACAGAGATTGAACACTTGCGTTTCTCTGTCGTTAACCCAAGCAGTTACAGGGAGAAGGCACTGCATTAGTTAAGATTGGAGACCCAAAGCTGTACCTAAAGCAGATGTGTTAGAGATTATGTTTTTATTTATTAAAACCCTCTGTAATGTAACTTGCAGTATGAATTCTGTGAGCTTGCCAGTTGTGGGCATTTTGTATTTGGAATACTTTACTTTTTTTTCCTGGTTACCTCACTCTGTCATGTTGCCAAATGACACATTTTGGCTTTTCTTTCAGTCATTTTTCCTTTTTTTTAAGACTGCACTGCTTCAAATGAGATTCATGTTCTTATGACATTGTTTACTTTCATCTTGCTTAATTATAGAGTAAAGCTCACAGTGGAGGAATATGTGAGGCAGTGAATGATGTTTGCAGGTGATTAAACGTACAGTGAAGCTAAGACACTTGATAATTACAAAACCTGTTGCTTGTGATTGTATTCCAGCTCTGCAAACATTGCTCTTGTTATATGGAGAGGGGGAAGAAAAGGGTAAACTGCAATGATTTTCATGCCTTTTATTTCTTCCTCTTTGTATTAATCTTGGGTGCTGCCGTCAGAGCAGTGTGTTTAGTAATAAAACACACATTTAAAAGTTCAAAACTTTCCCACACAGGTTGCATCTTTTAAAGTTTGGTCCTTGTCTGAGTATGAAACTGGTTGTTCTTAAGCTGGGGAGAAATGTCCAGTATTAAGTCTTAATAAGTTCTGGTATGTGAAACGAAATTTGCACTTTTCCTGGGAGAGTGTTCAATGGCTCAGTTTGAAAAATCCTTTTTACACAGTTCCACATTCACCCTACTAAAATCTGCAACGCTTCTCAAGGACATCTGGCAAACCAGAGTGGATGTAGGGTGGCATTTCAGATAGAGCATGTGACCACGTGGTTAGGCAGGGTATGACCCTCGAAAGGGGAATGTTACGAATGGTGCATAGCTTCAATTTAAGATGTTTGGTAACGGGAGTGCTGGAGTAACCTTAATACTCTCACAACAATCACTTTTATTTCTTACTGCTTTTTCACTTGTAGAGAAAGCAATACATTGTGCTGTAAGAAATGATACCTTCTATTTTTACAATTCCAGCTGCAGTTCAGCGGATCTGGGCACAGCTGACCTTTTTTTTGGCGATGCCCACCCCTTTCTGCCATCCAGTTATGTACATCCTCATTTATCAGCCTCTTGGTTTGGTGAATGATGTAGTGGCTGCTCTGAATACTGGAGAATTGTTCAAGGAGGACCGGTGGAGGAAGCGGGATGAGAAGTCATCACCCTCTAGAGCCTCATCAGTCTAAGAGTTTGGTCCTGCAGCCTCCACTTCTGTGGGGAGGAGTAAGAAATGTGTAATTTGCTGTTTAGCTGGTACCATAGCTTACGTCAACCTAACTAGTTGTTTGTTAAATTTGAACCTCTTCTGCTGTCCCCTGGCTGCCAGGATGGAGGTATGGGGGAGAAATACTGTTACTTCTCGTTGCTGTTCCTAACTTCAAACCCTCTGATGCTTTGATTTGGAGAACTGGAGAAGGCTTCCATTAAGTAAGCAAGCTCTGACTTTCAGTGTGCTTGGTGGAACTTACCTTGTGACTATGCTACAGTCCAGTACAAACTGAGAGGAGGAGGAGGGATACCCATTATTAAGGATAATCTGCAATCATTTTGTGTCTGCTACAGATTGTTTTTCATTTTGAAGGTCCTTGGAATGCTTCTATCCTGCATCAGCCAGGTATGAACAGCTCATCACAGCTGATGCAATCACCAGTATGATTCATTAAGGCTAGTGGAGAGCATCCTTAATACTTTGCTGAAGCGAAATAGCAGAAGTGGGAATTGCACAGCGACACACTCTGGCTAACCTATTTGTTTTTGTCTGAGCAACAGTGATGACACAGAACGTGGAAGTAATCTTCATTTTGGAGGTTATTTTTAACAGAGACAGTGATGCCAATAGCACAATGAGCCTTTGATCTTCAGGAACTGCTTCTTTTTTTCTGACCTACTCAAGTACTGTGCAAAGCTCTGCTGTAGGAACGTATTCTCTCAACTGCAGAAGTCCATCATTAAAGGACAGAACTGGTCACTAAGTGAATCTAATTTACCTAAGGTATACGGAAGCAAGCTATTCTCCTTGTTAAATTAGGCAGACAATACCTATAAAATAGATTAGTAAGCAAAACTTTCTGGTTTTAGATTCTCTTCCCATACTAGAAAGGAAAAAGATGGAGGAGAAAATGGGTTGAGGTGGTGATATTTCATTTTGTTCAGACCAAACCTAAATATTAGAAGTTAAAAAAAAAATCAGGAGCAAAGCAGTGGTTTGAGACATTTTCCTTTTTTTTTTTTTTTAATTAGGAAAACCCATATAATTTTTCTTTCCACCATGTTTCATTTCTCTAAGTGCCAGCTGTGTTTAAAGCCAGGAGTTTTGATTTGAAATACACTGAAATTAATCCCATGGAGCAGGAAGAATATATCAGGCGTGAAGGGTAATAGTATTTCTTCACTGTAGAGAGAAAATTGTTTTACATTTTCCTTTAGGAGACTTTACTACAGTGTATTGTAAGTACTTTATGAAAGAAGCCACGATACTTGTCCTTCATGGGTGAGAAGTCCTATGTTTCCTGGGATTTACTGCCTTCCTCTAATTCAGTTCATTATCAGCTATTGTGGGAGGAAAAGAACAGCAGGAGTTTTTGGTCCTTCTGCAGCTGAAGAAATGCCAAACTTTGAAGGACTCTGTCAGGCCAAGTAGAACACAGCAATTAGAATAGTGATCTGGTTTGAGGATGGATGGGAAGCCTTGCCATCTGCTGGAGAGAACAGCCATTTGACTCAATTAAGCCTGCACCAATGTCATTAGTGGTCCTGTTTGTTCAGGAAGATGTGTCTGCAGGTACATGGATACACTCTGGGATTATGAAGGGACCACGAATGTAAACGCTATTCGTAGAGTCCTAGGTTTAACATTGCCATTATCACAGTGGCAAGTGTGGATGAATTTATTTCTGAGATACAAGGCTTTTGCTGGTGATAATTTCATTGCACGTGCCTCCTTTTCCTGCTTGGATTTGAGGAACGGGCTACCACTGCATGGAGGTTTCGGAGGTGTTGTCAGCACTGTGCTTAAAGACCTCCTCTCACACCACTAGTGTCTGACTATTTGGAGTAGTCTGATCAATCCGCGTTTGGACTGAGTTTAGACTGAATTATTTAGAGGGGATTCTTTTAATCCTTTTAAGGGAGTATCAGCAAGTTTGAGGTGGACACAATGCTTAAGATAATAATGATTGCAGTTGGTAGGAGAGGTGTCTCTTCCCTGACAGCAGAAAGCTTTAAAAAAAAAAAAATTCAGAGTATCCCAGTTGTCATCCAAAGTGAATGAGTCACTCCTAATGCTACTCAAAAGCTAAATCTGCCCTGACTTCAAAGAAAAAACATCAAAGAGGGTTTTGCTGCTTATCCAGGTGCTAAAGAAAGAGTTTTTCCATGCCTCTGCCTGTCTGGCTGAGAGCAGGGAGGAGTGTCATGCTTGCTATCATTGCTATTGATATTGAAATCATTCCATTCAAATGAAGCTTATTGAAGGTGTTGCTGACACAAGCAAGGGAACTACACCAGCAGTGTAACAACTGCTCAGTGATTTTTACAGATGATACACTGCAGAAGAGAAAATGAGGTAAGACAGCAGGAAACTAGGCAGTTTTCCCCGATTTTCCTAAACAAGAGAGACCATACTCTTCATGGAAGCTATTCCATGGCTTGCTGTTACTGCATGTTTCTCCTCCTTTACACCCCAAAAGCCCCTCCCTCAGCCTTCTGCCTTACTTTCTTTGTACACTGTCTTAGCTCTATGTGGTAGTGAGAGTTTGGCACAGAAGTCACCTCCTTGGCACAGTCTCTACAGACCCGTGGTGGCTGGATTCACAAATGCGAGGCTCTTGATTCACTTTTGAAGGGAAGATTAATAAAAAAAACCCAAGCCAAGTGATAAGTGGCATTTGGAAGATTCTTCCAAGGTGCTGATAAATTTATTTGAGAATAAATTTCTACAGGCAGAAGAGTAATAGTGCTTCTCTTTGTGGACTTCATTAAAGCATTTGAAATGGCAATGCAGGTGAGAGGATGAAGATTAGGAGGAGGATTTATAGAAGATGGAAGAGAAGAGGATCACCTGAAAGGATAACAAGGGTTTGAAGGAAATGCTGGATAGCAGGGAGATTACTAAGAAAGCTTGTCAAGGACTAGTTTTGAGAGCAAATGTAGTCAGTGTTTTCACTTACAGCCTTTGAAGGAAATCAAAGAATGTGTTTAATGAAGGTTGAATTAACATCAGCTTTAGGATTGTTTCATTTGAAACTATATGCTAAACAAGGCTTTTAGTTAGAATTGGGTAGTTTCTTGAAAGATAACACTTGAAAGGCTGTGGGCAAGTAGATGATGATGAGAGTACAGCAGGTTTCTGGTTTCAGCTAGGGCTTCACTCAAATGTTGGGGCTAGAAGTGTATAAAATAACTTTTTCTGGAAGAGATGTAAATTATGATAAGTAAAAATTCTTTTACTTCCCTCTCCTTGCAGTAGTGATACGAAATAGTGATTATGTAATAAGCCTGACAAAGAAATGACTAGAATAATATTTTTCTTCCATAATTTGCAATTCTTTGTCTTTGATTAGAGAGCTCTTGGAATAAAACACTTAACTTTTTGCTACTGTTCCCTTTTACATATAATTTAAAGATTTTATTTCATCTGTTTTCTTTCAGTTTTTCTAACTCTTATGTTTTGATAACTTGTGAGTACATATAGTGCTCTTGGAAGGGAGAGACTGTTGCTGCCTGGTGCATGTGAGCTATCTACTATAACACCACCTATGCTCTCATTCTCCAGCTTCCCTCCTTGTTGAACGGTAACGTCAGCTGTTGTTTTAGTCCACCAAGAGATGACCCATAGTGCCAAGTTGATTTTTCTCATCTTACCGACGCTTAGACTGAGCTCATGATGCCATTCTTCACTTTTCCCTTCAGCTGGGACCTAAAGCTGAGATGGAATCTGATCCATGTGGTGAATTGCATCAATCCTCTACCTTCTCCCTTCTCTTGTATTCAAAACCATTAGCTTCTCTCTTATTTTGCAAGAATCATTGTTTCTGCTTTGCACCATTAATAAAAGAAATGTAAAGTATGTTTATGAGATGAGTGAAAAAAGTCTATGTCATGGTAGCCAAAAGTCTTTTCAGCCAGTGATTTAAATCATGGATGGGGTGGGGGTGTTGAGAAATAGGAATAAAATCAATGCTGCCTTCATCTCTTGAAGGTGATATAACCCATGCTGCAAGTAGGTTACATTTTGGAAATGCAGCTGGGGAAACCTGAGGTCTAATCAGTACAGATAATAGCTTTGGAAAAGTTATATTTCTCCTCTGTACTTCAGCTTGCTTATCTCCAGATGAAGGGACAGTATTTCTCAAACATCTGCTGAAACTTAGCAGCTTTTTGCAGGACCTTTGAAGGAGCTCAACTAAAGGTGATCTGAAAACTTCCAAATTCAGTGTCACCTCTCGCTGTTGTAATGGGAGCTTCTGCTGCTCTGAATTCAGGGCTGGGGTAGAAAGATTGCCTGTTGAAATCAGGAAAAAGAAAGCATATGTAGACCCAAAGGGATTTATAGATATGGCTCAATAGAGAGATTGTAAATAAAAGCAGTGGAGGGAAGAGCAGAGCTAGGCAGTCCCATCATTTAGTTTTATTGTTTCTCACTCATCCTTGCATGTATGTGTGTAGACAGCATGTTTTCTGGATAGGTTTAAGCATCATTCTGCAGCTTGCCAAACTCAGGCAGCTTTCAAAGTGCAGATATGCTTTTATTTTCTAATAGCTCATTGTATTTCTTCATGTAATGGTTTTTAATAATTGAAATAGTTTAAAATGTGGAGGGAAAAAAATCTCCACAGGCGATTGTCTTTATCCATACACACACACACACGTATTATGTATGCACTATTTTAAGAGAATTTGCCTGCCTACATAAGCTTAAGCATAAAAACCATACCATAGATAATGATAGAAATATAGGTCTGGAAAGAAAATGAGAGTTCTGGTCTAGCATTCGAGGCAGTGTCAGCTATAACTCCATCATTCCTGATGTTGTTTTGTTTAGCCTCCTCACCTCCACAAGTGTGTGTATCCTGAGCAATACAGGCCATTTTTGGGTGCTTTCTGTTAGTTTTCTACTGTCTCGCTTCTGTGATGACCTGCTCACTCTACCCAGCCTGAAGGGGAATGAAGCACAGGTATGGAAGGGAGGAGAGCCAAAACACTATGGTGGGAACATACCTGAAGGGAGGAGAGGAATGAAGGAGGTTACGTCCATGATGGATGGAGCGAGCAGGAATGAAAGGAGGGCATATGGAAAGCAGGGACATAAAGCGATGGAGCGTTCTGATTATGCACAGTGTAAGTGCAATGAGGGAAGGGTTTGGTATTTTGACTGCTTCCTATACCCTCTCCTGGCTTGAACTATTTGGTAAGTCACTCAAATGAAACTGTTTAAATCAGTTCAGTTGCCCAAAGCAGAGTCTTCATGCATGTAGAATATTGTCTCTGCTGGGAGTTAATTACAAGGGCAGAATAATGAATGTTTATTTTTAGTAAATCAAATAAAACAACAAAGCAGATTTCTGTCTCTACTACAACTTATGTATCAGGAAAATACTTTCCATGTGCAAATAGACAGACTAGAACAGCAGAAGAGTCGAGATATTGTGGTATTTAAAATGACAAAAAGCAAAATCCAGGGTCATCTTAACTTTCTTTTACCTCAGTAAATGCAAATGGTGCTATTAGAGTAGAAATAGATGAGGAACACAAGCTGATGTTTATGATCACAAATGCATTTTAGTATAATCAAGCAACTAATAAAACTGCCAGCTGCAAGAAAGAAGATGGTATAGAAATAAACTACATTTTCTTTCTCTTGCATTGTTTTTTGCCACACTATCTCAGTAACACCTGAAGTGGTATTTGACAAGATCATCACCCAGAGATGAGGCATCTCGCTGTGTGTGTTTCTGTCACTTCATGTCTCCTGATGTTAAGAAATATAGCCAAGATCACTGTTCATGTCTCTTGGGAAAAATAATCCTGGGGATTATTTTCATTCTCTTGAGGCATTTCTCCAGGGGAATACTAATGCCAGTGAAATGGATAACAGCTTTTACTGTGGATTTCTTTTTGTGGGTTTGTTTGTTTTCACAATTTATCTGTGTTGTGGAAGGCACAGAATGTTTACCAAAAATATTTTCAAATCTGAAAATGGTTGATCAAGCTTGAAAGTGATATTGTTGCCAAATATAGTTTATTTTTAGGAATAAGTCTTAAGGACTAGTTATTATTCTATGGCTTACAGATACTCATTTCCCAACACTTCAGCGTTTCCAGGCTTTTCTTTTGGTCTGTTTCAGCAGTTATGTTTTATAACATTTTTTTACTTCTGAACTATATTCTCCAGAAGTTCTCTTGTGATTTTTGCAGGTCTGCTTCATTATATTCCTCATGTGTTTGAGATTTGACATTGATTTGAGCTGTAAGACTCATCTCACTCTTTGTGCCTCGATCCAGATGCATGCTCATGTGTTGAAAGGTGAGCATATCTGTGCCTGCTTAGCTCCAGTTTAGACTGCTTCATCTACTGTTGGTAAGCTCTCAGAAGCATCCCGAGCAAACCAGAAGAGCCCACTGCCTTAATGCATATTTCAATAAATGCCTTTTGTAATCAATTTTGGGGATCTATGGAAACAATACCATCGTGTTTCTGAGACAGTTGACTCTCCTGTCCTCTAAGGGCTGTGCAGGACAGACGGGAGCAGGAAAAGTGGAGTTTGCTGGCAGGTCGTTGTGCTTATTTGACAGTCTTAGTAGCCTATTTCTATTTGAAACAGGAAATCTACGTCTCTTTTAGGTGCTCTAAGTGTTCAGGATGAGCCCTAGAGGCTCCTTCCAACCCCCACCATTCTGTGACCCTTTCTGAATTGATTGTACCTGTCAGGGATCTGAAGTGCTCAACTGTGTGCTAGTTTCTATTTGACTTTTAAATCATAGGTTGGCAATGAATTACGTTTAGTATCTGTTTTGGTTTATTCTCTCTCCTGTTTTAAGTGGGTGAGGAAAAATACAATGGAAATATTTAAACAATTAAAATTGAGCAGTACTGTTTTCATGCATTTCAAGTATATGGGTATATACAAATACTTTAGATAAAACATTTCATCTCCAGCTTGCTATTAGGAACTATAAGGCAGCTTCTTTTCTACCCAAGCAGAGGGCACTAGGGTCCAGCAGGTAACCATGATGCAATAATCCCTTACAGAGATGCAGTTCTAGGCATGTGTAATGAATCATAGAATAGTTTAGTTTGGAAGGGACCTTTAAAAGCCATCTAGTCCAGCCACTATTTTGCTATCATTTTCCCTCTCTCCCAGTGTGATAGTTTGAGGTTGGTTTCCATCCATTCCCCTCTCAGCTGCAGGAAACGTGATGCTCTGCAACTCTTCAGTTTTATCCATAGTAGATAAAGGTTTTAGCTGCAGGTAGACACAAAACATGGCCACTTTGAGGTACTTGATATCAATCACATTGTTTCAGGGATGCCTTATAGCTCCTCCCAGAGCAGTGCTTTCAGTGAGTGGCTCTTGCAGAACACCTATCAGCATTTACAGGTGCTTGCTTGTTTTTCACAGGGGGGAGGTAGGGAAATTCTGCCTACCAAGTAGGGTTTCCTACTGTGCATTTTGTAAGGAAATGCTGCTGGGTCCTCCTTCAACAATCCAATATCAGCTGCATAGTTTTTATTGCCTGATCCAGGCTGTTTAATCCCAGTAGCTGGAATTTTTCCCTCCCTCTCCTCGTTCTGCCACCTCGCAATACATCAGAATATCATTATGTTTGTGAGCACTCAATTAACGTTCAGACACCATTGTAATTGCCACCGACTCTGCTACATTATTTGGGATGGAAGTAGGATATTTTTTGCATGTAATATCTCTGTGTTACTACGTCTTAATACTCCCACTCTCTTCTATATATAGGTCGTGCATTAAACTAAGAAGCACACGTACTCTTCTCTCATCTTGAGAGTTTTACTCTGAATGTTTTGTGAACCACATTGCCTCTCAGTTGTTGTGATATAGGGAATATTGGAATATTTTTTAAAGAAAGTCTATTTATTCTTGTGTTTTTCATGTTTAGTTACTCAGCTGTTGGAAGGAATGCTTCTAATCAATCTTGTTTCATTTCTACACCCATCAAACACAAAGCTAGTTTAATGATAAATTGATGGAGACTGGGAGGACGTTTTGGTAAAATACTCATCCTGTGTTAGTCCTGGCTTTTTCGCTTTTTCTTCAGATGTTTCTTCCTGTCTAGTGTCAAGTACAAGTAGTGGGCTGGACAGACTTCTGCTGTCATCATGGGTAGCGACTCCTGCGTTTCACTCTTTTGATACAACCTTTCATCTCGCCCTCTAGAAAGATGCTGACTCTGCGAAAGACTGCCTGAGATCTAGTTTTGATTCTTTATATTTGACATTTCTGAATTGGACAAAAAAAAAAAATATTATGACTGACTTTTGAAAATGGCTAAAGGAGAAGAATGGGGTTTCAGTTCTCAGTGACATAAAGGTCATTGTGCTAGGCAGGTGCTTTTTTGGATGGATCAATGTATGATTTGCTTTCCTACTGAGCCTTGAAGCTTTTTTTAACTGTAAAGATGTAAAAGAGTCCACTACAATTGAAATGCAGATACTAGTTTTCTCCTTAAAAGTGCTCAAACCATTTAAATCCCACTTAAATTATTTGCCTGAATGATTTCCCCTGGCAGTGAATTCTCTCAGTTAACCCTGTGTTCTCTTAAGGATTATTGCATTTTTATCTCTCTTCAAAGCTGCTGCCTCTCAGTTTTGCCAGTGCCCTAATTTCAGGTTTCTCTGTAGACTTGGTGTTTGATTTGCCACTTGAAGAGACATACCCTTGCCTAAAGAAAGAGACTTGAATTTGACAGCAAGTGGAGTGAGTGGTTATAATGCCTGCACAGCCACAGAGAGCTGTCACTCGGTCTCCTGCTACTCTGTGCAGGAGGTGGGACATTTCCTAATGAATTAAGTCCCTTGAATTGGGTCACAACAGGAGAATTTTGTTTTTCTCCTGAACAGCAATGATAAAAATCTCTATTTACACTTTGGTGTTTAACTTCATGTTCCCCTCATTTACTAAATATGCTGATTAAGTGGGTTTGAGCTTGGTAAATAAAAGATCTTGGATGAAAATGCAAGAGGCTTAGAATAAACTAAATTGTATACATCTGACCTCATCATAAAATTACTCTGGCAACTGGAGAAGAGTTATTTGTGTGGACAACTGCTCACTGAAGTGGTGCAGAAGTCTGTCCAAAACAGCACCGGTGTTAGTTGAGATGCCACGTGATTATCCATTCCCAGGGTGAAGGTGAATTTAAGGCAAAGCCCATTACATAGTGAGTGACAGGAAAAGTTCAGATCCTAACCAAACTGTTCTTGTTGTAGTATTGTGGTGTTTTTTTTGTGGCCAGGTGCAGTAGCTCATCCAAAAGCTTTGAAGGTCTTGTCAGATTTCCCTGGGTACAAATAAGTGCTGTATTAGAAGGACAGGGATCCCTGACACAAGAGGTAGTTATATGCTTAAAGCTGGATGAAACTATGTGGCAGATGTCTCACTTGAATAATTTTTGTTGTGTTTATCCTGTGATCTTCTACAGTGAATGGAGATAGAGGTACATTTAAGGCATACTTACATTTTGACCCTGTTTTGCTCTCTGGATGGATGAGTAGGTGAGATGTGAGGCTCTGCTCTTGCATCCGGGAAAGGCCACTTCACAGGCAGTGCCTACTGTCTGACAGAGGGCTGCTTTGGGAGGGTAAGAAACATCTAAAGAAGTAAGGAGAAACAGAGCACTAGCAGTGAACCTGATGTGAGCTGGTGGCTTTGTGATAGCCTACCCTCCCTCCCTCCAAAGCAGTACTGTTGTGTTTACTTATTTTTGGAGATGGAGGATTTATCTGGGGAATACTGCAGTAAGGGGACTCAAAATAGAGGATCCTTTAGTATACACAACTGGTGTAGCCCCAAAATGTTCTCTTCCTGTGTCTACACACCTACTTTAGCAAGAGGATTGGACTAGATGATCTTTAGAGGTCCCTTCCAACCCCACCATTCTATGATTCTGTCCATCAGTGCTTTTGTAATGCAGCTGGCTGGGCTGCCAAGGGAGGTGGTGGAGTGCCCATCCTTGGGGTTACGTAAAAGATACATGATGGACATGGTTTAGACTTGGCAGTGTGAGTTGAGTGGTTGGACTTGATGATCTTAAAGGTCTTTTCCAATCATAATGATTCTATGTTTATTTTTCGCTCTTTGTATCCATGGATAGCTCTAATCAGTCACCTTGTTTCTTTTTGCTGCACTATTGTCTTGTCAGAGGCTTACAGAGAATAGTTTTCCTTATCTTTTGATTTACATTAATTTTTGTTTATGTGTATCTTTGATCCTTTTCCATGCAAATACACGTGTATTTGTGTGCTCACACGCATGCTCACAGGGTAGTGGTGCCTGACCATCTGGTTTGAATTACTGGAAAGGAAATTGTATGCAAAGGCCATCCAGGGACTATTAAAGAGAGAGGCAGAGGGAAGGAGTACTCTCTATTCAGCAGTTCATTAAACAGCAACAACTTGTGGCAGAATTGTGCTTATGAGACTGCTGAGCACTTAGGTATCCTTAATTGTTTAAATAGGGGATTTGAAAACTTACTAGGATCCTGGATAGCTGCTGCTGAGTTATCCAAGAAAGGTAAGATAAAAAAGCTTATCAATGTATAAGAAGTGATGGGTAGCAAACAAGTGTGAAGCCATATCAGAAACGTAAACATTTAGGGAATTGTTTAAATTTGCCAGAAAGGACAGAAATCACATTCAGAAACCAAACCAAAGATGGTCCTGATGCTGTTTGCCTATAGATGTATCTGCGAGTTTATTGGATAAGCCTCTCTGGAGAGTCACAAAGGTGCTGAGGGATTTAAGAGCCAGGGAAACATATTTGGAGTCTATAAAAGAAAAATTAATCATAATCAGTGAATCACACTTTCCTGACAGTAATTCTAGTCAAAGATGCAAAGTCAGCTGCCTCTTTAAAAACCAAGTAATGCAGTAAAGATTGTAACATTTGCTGTACATTTTGGAAAGAGGAAGATAAGGGTACTGTAAAAATACTGCTTTCAAGTTTAGAAGTAGAAAGTAGGTCAGGAAATTTTCATCCTTCCTTTACTTTTACCCTAAAGGGATGAATTTTATTTCAGATCTAGTAATGCCGTATACTCTATAGAATACTGTATGTAGAAACTGTAGCATTTGTACAAGCAGCATTAATCCTTCTGTGGTTGGATACATAGGTGCAACAGATGAATGCTGAGTCATTATCCCAACATTAGTAATACATTAATAGCCACTTTGTAGTCCTCAAATTTGCAGATTCTTCTTCAATTCCAGGAAGTCTGAAACAGGAAAGAAATACTGTATCCTCAGAGTTAATCAGAAATCCTGAAAATGGCATTTGAGTAAAAGGCTGAGGATTTTTTCAGTCCATGGAGTATAAACAGAATGACACTTTGGTGTGGCAACCCTAAATCTTACTATTCCATCACATTTTTATGATTTTGGCCATAGAGATCATATTTCATAAAAGCTAGGACCATATCTTCAAATGCCAATGCTTAAAGTCAGGCAAGTGAATGAATTGAATGAATAGCCTTTTTTTAAAGATACTCGTTGAAGAATTTCTACTTGATTTGACTGTGAACTGTGGAGAGACAGTTGTCACTTGTTTTTCCACTAAAATGAGACTACTTGTATAGGTTTTCAGGAACAAGTTTCTTTGCATGAAGCTGCAGACTTCCCGCTCTGAAAACAGGAGGACACATGGAGTCTCCTCTGGGTGGTAGTATCTTACGTTGCCTCCCATTGCTTCTTATACTGCTGAGGTGTGTAACATAGAACCAGCCGTCAGTGGCAAATTAGCTGGGTGTTGAGGTGGCAGTGCCCAGATCTGTCAAGTTCAAAACCAAAAACATGGTGGTTGGATTTCTGATCTTCTCTCAGATGCTTTGTATGGGTCTAGTGAAGCAGGACGTAGGGATGGTTCAGGAAAGGTGAAGAAAGATTTGAGGTGAAAAAAGAAAATTTCATAACTTCCTTATTCCTTCTCATCTTTGAGAAGTCCAAAGCCACTTTGCCTCTCTCTCTTGAAATATTCAAATGCTGGGAAATCTTGTCCTTAGCTCTGGCTACTTGACTGCCTCACTTGAGGAGCTGGGTAGGAACATTTCTGGAGACCTTATGGCCAGGATTTCATAAGCAGAACCTACTGTTGTTCTCTTGAGTTACCTTTCCATGACGGATACATGCATAAGCAACCTTACGGTGCTACCAGTCTGATTCTGTGTGATGCTTGTGGAATAAGAAAGTTAAACAAATTCAGACTGACAGGTGGTGCGTTCATCCCAAGGACTGCGGCTCCTCTCCCCTCTGTGTGTGTCTCTGGGGCCCGCAGGCTCCAGCACAGCCTGTGCCGTGGCCGCCTCCTCACATAGGCTCTACCCATCCAGACACACTCACCCAGGGCTGCTGGTGGCTTCTCAGCCCTGCCATTGCCCTCCATGGGTTGCAGGGGCACAGCTGTGTTTTCACTACGGGCTGCAGAGGGGTCTCTGGTCCAGTGTTCATCCTTCCTTCCTCCTTCTCTGACTGTGGGTCCTGCATGGTCACCTCTATCTTGTACCACTCCTGCACCTCCTCTTTGCTACACATTTCCCTCCTCAAGTAGTGATGGCAGAGGCAGGCCCCAGATTGGCACAGCTGGACCAAAGGCGGGTCCACCTCAGAGCCAGAGGATGTTTCAAGAACTAGGATCAGCACTGCAGCTCCCTCTCGGTTACTGAGCTGCAAAAAGCAGCTTCGTACAAACCCATGACATCCATATAAAGGAGTTCAGAGAATGGGCAAAGTGCTGCAGGTTTCCTACAGCAGATTTCCCATGGCTGCTCTTCCTCCCCAGAGAGAGGAATGTTTCACAAATGGGTTTTTGTTTCACAAATGGGTTTTTATTTCACAAATGGGCTGAAGCACTATCACTTCTCCCTGTAAAAATCTGCATTGCTGAGTAGTGGGGGCAACACGTGAGCATCCTGTATACCATTTCCCTGACAGGGAAGTGGTTTCATTGTAAGCAATGAAAGCAAACCACCTGAGGTGCAAACAGATTGCCCTGATGATTTAACTTGCTTTTGTTTTGACAGCGGTGAACAACACACGTTGTGAGATAAACCATATAGTCCAGTGTTTTCTGACAAAAATAATAAACTGAGGTGTCTGTCATCTGCTGTAGGAAATATTGAAAGTTAAATGGTCATCGGGAAATGCAAGAGTTATTGATTGTTTCTGTCTTCCCCTGAGGAACCAGGAGACATGTAGCTGTGCTGTAGGTAGTCACATTGCCTCTGGATATTTTTTTTTCCCCTTAAGTCAGGAAATTTCACACTCGAGTTAGTGCTAACTGATTGGTGCTGTACCTTTGGCAGACAAGAGGTGAAGGTTGCTCCAAGCCCAGCAGTCATTCCTTATTTGAGGAAAGGCCTAAAGAGTTTCACTGTCTGGCAGGTGGCTGCAATTTTGAAAACAGCTTCCTAATAAATTTTCTTCCCCCTGGTTTTTGTCTGACATGCTAATTAAGCTCACCAGGGAAGGTGAGTGGCTTGGATTCTTCCTTTGCTCTCAGGCTCCTGCAAGCAGGCAACAAATGTGGATGTATTGATGCAGTTGTGGCAAGGGGAACGGCGTCCAAATTCTTGACCTGTGAACGTACTGAAGCATTTAATCTGGGAGAAGGAAAACATGGGCATGCTGTTCCTGATGAACTGTGGGCAGAGCAGGAGTGCTAATGAATTGGAATAGGAAGGTTAGATGCCCCAGACAACAGTGGCAAGTGTGTGAAAAACAGATTGTGTGAGTAATTACTTTTGCATACCTTCCTGACCATTGTCAGCGGGACTGGATTTTTGATGGAAAAACTTAATTAAAAAGTTTAATTTTTTCCTCTTTAGAAAACTGTGCACAAGGGCTCATTGGTGGGTGGAATTCAGGACACTGATTAGTTGCTTTCAAGAGATCAGCTGTGCAAATCCTGCTAAGAGGAGAGAAACAATAAAAGTTGGTAACCTGCTGGGCTAATGGTACAAAGTACTTGAGCACCGTTTCTGAAGTAAGGCTTTTCTGATGATTTCCCCATCTTAGCTGATGCAGGTAGGTGTGCTCTGGAAGAAGGGACAGAAGGGACTGTGGTGTACAGCTGCTGCACCTGTTTTGCAATCTTATGTCCCCTGATTATTTCTGTCTGATGACTTCTGTACTCTTAGGAGCCTTCCTTTTTGCTGACCCCCCTGTAAGGTGCTGTGCGAATGCAGACCTGGCGTCTTTTTTCCTATGGTAATGCATTGCCTCTTGAGCCCTGGGTATGTGATTGACTGTGGCATGGGGCCTTGGAGCAGGAGCCAGGATTTAATTGCATGAGGTCCAGGCTGTGCTGCAGACGGATGGGAGAGGAGCCAATTCTCTGTCTTGTGTCAGATGCATGAGATTTGACAGATCTGCAAATACCAGGCAGAGATCTTGACTTCAGGACCATGCTGCATAACAGAGGCTTTTACAAGCAGTGATTTTAATGCCTGTATTAATACAAATGTGGTAATTAAAACAGTTAATACAACACAGCAAGGCTGTGTGTTGTGTATGGCCTGTGCTATTGCTGTGTGGCAGCATCTACTCTTGAGAACTATGTTTTTCCTTTCCTTCCAGGCTTGCATTTTTGGTTAATTTAAAATGCTGTGGCATCATTCACTCTTTGTATGGGTACAAAACTCACCATGTTCCAGCACCACTAGTCCAGGGCAGCTTTGGCTTTTTTTCCCTAGCATGAGCAAAAGTTGAAATGTCAAATGTGTGACAGTTCACAGATGCTCAGTTTCATCTATTCAATCTATTTCTTGAAGACATCTGAAGTACATTTGACACTGACCTCAAAGTGAGAAGCATAAACATTTGCCAGACTTCACACAAAGAAATTAGAAGCTGTGGTCCCCTTTGACACTGGTCACACATTGCCTTTCAGCTTTCGAAACTGGAAGACAGACTCCCCATAGAGGAGAGGGAAGATCAGTTGTCTCAAACACCTTCTGCTGCTTTTTCCTCCCCAGCTCTGCTGCTTCATTTCCCATTTGACACAGAGAAGAAAATCCAGAGAGCCCAGAGCGCTGGGATGAGACAGGAGGCAGCAAGTCTGCCTTTCCACTGCTGCAATACTCTGGCTGTCTTAGTGGTCTGCATTCTGCCTCACCTAGCTGCAACCATTGCCTGGCAGCTTCATGCCTCCCACTGACCCATCCCCAGCCACTATTTGCTACCTGGGAAGCAGAATAGCTGCCTCCTATGCTGCTCCAAGTAACTCTGAAGGAAGACCTTACCTATCCTATTTTATCCTCTCTCCCAGAGCTGCATTTCTAGAGTTTGCCATCTGACACTGTTTAATTCTTGATAATTTACTAATCTGTGCTGCAGATATATGATCAATTGCTGTTACTCCAGAGCAAGGATCATTTGACTAAATTCCCCCTTTCATCAGTCTGCCTTAAGCAAGCTCTCTGCTGACTGAGAGCAAAGATAGGGCAACCTGGGCCTGCAGGCAAGCCCTTCTACACTCAGATGTCACTGAGGAGCCAGTGGCTGACTGAGTTAATCTGGATGTATCACCAAAGGCACAACAGTCAGTCCCTGTTTTCTTACAGGGAAGTAAGTCTACAATATCCAAGCAGTGAAACTTTTACTAAGATGTAATATGTGAATGGGAGGGAGAAGGGCAAAGAAGAGGAACAGAGGACTTATCCATTCGTGTCAATAGTGAGTGATATCTAGGAATGCATGTTGCTTGGAGTCCCTGAAGGGAGAAGCTGTGACTGACAGTGTGGTGGGTTATTTCTCGCAGCAATGGGGCTGTGGTGCAAAGTGGAGCCACACTCTCCAACTATTTCTATTACACTTGACAGTCATCCCTTCTTTAACACATATAAAGCTTCTCACTTGCTCCATTACTTGAACTTTGGGTTTCTTCGAAGTTTTCAGGTAGGAAGCTGAGAAAAGAGGGTGATGCAGAGAGGTACAACTTTCTAGTCGGGGGTGATTATTTCTGTAATGCTTTCTGTGCCTCTGGGATGAGTCTTAGAGAAGATGTGTAGTTTTAATTTAGAGGAAGGAATGCAGGAGCTGACATTTCAGTTATGTGTATAGAGATAGATTGGAGTGCAGGTGCTTTCTGTGAATCCTGTGTGCTGTACATACTGCACACTGGACACTTATAATCAATTCAAACACCCTCCAAAACCCAACTTCCCAACGAGAACACTCCGTGTTGCATGATGAATATGAAGCAGAAAGAATGCCAGTCCTGTAGCTGGTTTTAACAGTGCTTTAAAGTATTAATCATGTAACAGCAGTAAAGAATCACAGAAAGCCAAGCTTTCCTTTAATGCTAAACAGAGAAATTCATTATGATAAGGCCCAGAGCATTGTTCCTTAGGCAAGAATCTCTCTGCTGCATTTTTAGAGCTGCTCCTCATAGTGCAGATCCTTCTGGAAACTAGGCTAAGGCATATGGAAAATACTGAGGTACTGGTGACAGCCAACATGGCTTTGGTAAGAGTTAAATTGTACATGACAAATTTGGTGGCCTTCTACTATGGGGTTACAGCATTGGTTGATAGGGGAAGAGCAAGTGCTGTTATCTACCTCAATACGTGGGAAGTATTTACACTGCTTCATGCAACATCCTTGTCTCTAAACTGGGGAGACAGAGTACTGTGTCCAGCTCTGGGGCCCCCAAAGTAAGAACACTTACCGGTTGGATCAAGTCCAGAAGAGGCCAGGAAGATGATCAGAGGACTGGGACACTTCTCCTATGGACACAGGATGAGAGACTTGAAGTAGTTCAACCCAGAAAAGGTCCCAGGGAGACTTTATAGCAGCCTGCCAGTACCTAAAGGGAGTCTACAAGAAAGCTAGAGAGGGACTTTTTACAAGTGCATCTAGTGATAAGACAAGGGGTAATGACTTCAGACTGGAAGAGAGCAGATTTAAGTGGTATAAGGAAAAAGTTCTCCACTGTGAAGGTGATGAGACACTGGAACAAATTGACCAGAGGATGGGGATGTTCCACCCCTGGAACTGTTCAAGGCCAGGTTGAATGGAGTTTGAAGCAACCTGGTCTAGTGGAAGGCGCCTGTGCCTATGGCAGGAGGTTGGAATTGGATGATCTTTAGGGTCTGTTCCAACCCATTCTGATTTTATGGTAATTCAATGATTTTTCTCTACTGTTCTTTATGTATATCTTCTCTGCTGTTTTCTTTTGAAATACAGGTGATTTTAGGATATGAATTTTTCCTCTTCTTCTACTCTGGCAAAGCCTTGCTTGATTACTGAGAGCTGCTGTTGAGCGTGTCATCATCCTTTATTGTTCTTACAGCATGTCTCTCTCTCATTTTTCCAAAGCATTCTTCATGCTTCCCTTATATCTTCTGCTTTGCTTAGCAATGAGCCTGCTTTCCTTCTTCCAAAATAGCACTCGGGACCTGGGATTTTTGTGTTAAGCCAAATCCTGGTGCTTTCATATCCCATCGTGCTTGTCAGCCCCTCATTTCAGATCCACTTCCTTCATTTGAACTTGTCCTCCTAAGAGGACTTGCCTTTGGCATAGAATGGTAGAATCATTTTGATTGTAAAAGACCTTTTAAGGTCATCAAGTCCAACAACTTTACTTAATGTGCCATTTTACTCTTCATGTCAAAGTTTTTCATCATGAGATATTTGCTTCTCTCTCCTACTGTCTTGCTTGCATTGCTGTAATTAATTCTTTGTTAATATTCTGCAGATAACAAACAGTCCAACTCGGACTGTGGACCAACGCTAGATCTGGCAATACACTTTAGGGCACAGAAAGGCCTTTTCATGTAGGGGAGGACACACCCCCCCTCACCTTCTTTTCCATCCCTCTTCCTTACATCCTCCTTTTCCTCATGGTCTACTTGTTTGTAGCAAGCCCAAAGACAGAATAGTGATTCCCAGTGCTTCAGGGGCTTAATCTGAAATTCTAGCTGCATAGGCATTTCTTTTAATCAAAGCAGTTAAGTTTAAATTCTCTGCAGGATGTCAGATGACAAACACATTTCAGTCAAGCTTAAAGATGCAGTTACATAGAGAAGAAGTGCACTTTCCCCCTAAGTGCACAGAGAATCAAATGACAGTTTGGTAAACTTCCTTGCAGTTTCAGTGGGTTTAGGGGAAAGGGCACTTGTTGTTTTCTCTTTGGAATAAATTGTCAGAGATCCTAGGTAGTTGTGTTTTTCTCAGGCAGCACAGAATGACTGTAAAGAGCTCCATGAGTTACTTTTACCCGTGGTTACTAGCTAACAAGGTGACACTGAAAGGACACAAAGTTTTTTTGTCTAGAATTGCCTACAGTGAAAAGATATTTTGCAAAATGGATGCCATCAATGATCTTAAGCCTGTCAATATTTGGTGGCTTCCCATGCTGACAGAGGTATTGCTTATAATACTTGAGCCTGTGCTGATGTTCCTTATCTTATGAAAAAGGCAGGATTGATCTGTACCTTAAAAGAGCTGTGCGTTTAAAACTGTCCTTGTAAAGTTGGAAGGGACCTCCAGAAGTTATCTAGTCCAGCTTTTTGCTCATAGCAGGACTAATGTCATAGTTAGATCAGATATATCAGAGGAGATAGAAGAAACAACAGTTGACTGGAAAACATTGATGTACTAGGTGTGTTTGTTGCCTAATTGTTAAGATCCTGTTTTCAGGTGCTTATAATTTTTGTCACACTTGATCTGTTTCAGCTGAAGTTTACTGTGCTAATGATGATGGGTCTCAACAGATGGCTCCTTTCTGAAAAGGAGTTACTTTTCTCCTCCATGTAAACATTACTACGAACTTTCCTTTGGAGAACTCCATCAATCTTAGGCTTTGGAGCAAGAATATAACTTTTAGATAAGGTTTTGGTCTTCTTGCCATCTAGTTGGAAATCCATGTAGTATGTTTTAAATTCTTTGATAACTAAGATTTCATGAGACCAACCATCACTGTCTCCACTTTGGCAGCCCTAAGCTCCAATGCTGAGTCTTGCTCTAAAATGATCCCTGAGGATGAAGCCTGCTTTATTCGTAAGCTCTCTGGGTTGCTGTGCAGGGTCTAGGAAAAGGCTGCCTAACTCCACTGCAGATACCACAAGATTTAAACCACGATTGGGTATTGATTTTAAGCCACGTGGTAGAACCTTTGGTCTTTTTGAAAAATCACTCTATTAACAACCCCACAGAACGTCCTAGATTGTTATGCAGGTAACAAGGTAGCTCCAAAGGATGTTATTAAGACTGTAGAGGACAGTGCTCACAAGACTGTGAAATGCCAGAAGGAAGCCTTTCTTTGCCCCTACCCCATTGTTTCTAAATTGTGATATAGTCTTTGTAACTGGATGATTGCACTCGGAGTTTTCCACAGTACTTCGGTCTCATTAATAGTACAGAACAGAGGCTGTTGCACTTCCTTTATTTGCTTCAGCAGCTGAAGAGTACACAGAATCTGAAGTAAGAGGCTGTGGGAAGAAATGATAAGGTTAAAGGCAGATGAGAGTTGCATCCAGTTTTGTCCTCAGTGTTGTAAACCAAACTGCTTGCTATTAATAAGGATAAAAATCATAGAATCATAGAATGGTAGGGGTTGGAAGGGACCTTTAGAGATCATCTGGCCAGGACTTGGGTCCTGCTTTGCACAAAGATTAAGCACCACGGCACAAATAAAGTCATACATAAACCAGAGAGAAAGTCATGTCCTATGCTTTTCAGCTGAGGTTCCTGAAGGTCAGTGGAGGTGGTTTTGACCTTGATCTCTCTGTAAATCAGTTACATGTGAAACATGGACAATACAGTGCAAAAAAAAAGAACTAATATTTGTGAAGCAGTTTCGGTTGTGATGGTAACACAGACAGGGTCAGCAGCAAGTTAGTACTTCACGCTTCTGAGCATAATATGAATAGTGCACGATGTGCCATACCTGTGGCTAAGTGTAGAAGTATGATAAGAGAGCACTCACACTTAGTTCTGTGCCTACTAGGCCACTACTATGGTTTATATGCACTGATTTAGGCAAGGACCCTATAGATGAGACCTATATGATCATTTACAGTTTGTATTCCAAAGTACACTTGATACTTGGTTTTAGGCAGCTGAAGCAACTGTGATTCTGACATCTGTTTAAAGCTTTAAGCTTGCATGGTCTTATAGTGTAGAGTTCTTGAAATGTGTGAGATACATTTGTAAACTTTATAAAACAGCAGTAATAGAGACTGACTCTGTCCACTCAAGCTGTCTTCTTCCCATCCTAATTCTCTTCTTAACATGTAGGCAAATTTTAAATGTCAATGGTTTGTTTGTTTGTTTGTTTTTCCTGTATGCAAGTGTGTGCATTGTCCAACAGACTGACTGTACTGTTTCTTCCAAAACACGAGAGGCTTGCACCTTCTGAGACATTTACAGCACTGCAGATGACTGTGTCAGGAAAGAAGTCGTCCTTTAGACCATCAATATCCTTCATGCTGATGTAAAAGTCTGCAGAAGGTACAAGGCCACAGGGAATGAAGCTCCATATTTTAGAACTAAACATGTAATTTTGCTGAAAGTGATTTACAGGCAGTGTTTGTTTATGCTTCCCCTGCCATAGTAAATAAACAGGGCTGTTCTAGATGCTCCATCAAGCAGTGTTGGAGGTTTGTGAAATATTGGGCTTGCTATAACAGGAGACGGGCTCTGGTTTTTATTTTTGAATAGTTGGTGAGAGAGCTTCCTGCTTCACAGATTTGTTTCACTCCCTGTCTCTATAAATTTCATTTAAACACTTTGGGGAGGGGCAGTAAACTTTAACTTGTGCTCAGAATGTCCTCAGAGTATGTAGAAAGAAAGGAATAGCCCTCGTTGCATGTTACAAGTGATTATCTCCTGCTGAGGGATAGAGACAGGGTTTGAACCATGTGGGACTGTCTCCCTGCCTTGATTTCTGTGAATGAATTATTGCTCCGTAGGAAAGATATTACTTAGCTCACTCTGATTTTAAAAGTTTTTGTTGGCATGAAAGTTGGTGATGGAAAACATTTCATATTGTTCATCACTTTTAGTTCCTTGCATGGATCAGATTGACAATGTCAAGAAAACAACTGCAGGTCAAGAAGAAGCTTAAAAAATAGAAACCAGTCAAAATAGTATAAAATTTACCAGGATCCACTCAGGCTTTTTTCTTTCTTCTTTCTATTTTCTCTTTTCTTTCTTTTTTTTTCTTCTTTCTTGTTGGTCTCGATTGTTTGAGAGCTTAGAAATATTTTCTTAATCCATTTCCCACTGGTTCTCAGAAGTTGTTTGTGTGAGTAGTAAAGCCTTTGGGTCAAAGTAAGTACAAAATAAGTACTGATGTAATAGCAGGGAAACTTTCCAAAATGTCTGCAGAGGAGAAAAGCATGTGCTGAGTTTCAGGTTAGGGAAGAGCTACTGATTTGATCAGAGCAATGGCTGAAATAATCTTAAAACATAGACACGTATCTGTATCTTAAATAAGAGAGTGTTAACTCCAAATGTGCCACTTGAAGTGTAAGGTCTGGTTTTCTTGTGCAGATATGTTATTGTGTGGTGCATTCTCAGCACGAGAATATAGAACAAACTGTCTGTCTGGTGTCTGGCTCATGGAGCAGACTCAGTGGGATGGTGCTGGTGAAAGGGAGGGGAATTTAGTTGGTGTGCCCTTCTCTGTCTCACCCCGATGGATCAAGAAGCACTCTGATGTGTGAGATGGGCAGAGTTTCTGCTGCCCACTTCATCTGCCAGTAGATTTGTCACTGATGCAGAAGCTGCCTATGGACATCAGGCTGTATCATGCAGTTGGGCACTTATCTGTCTGATCTACCCGTCCTTGGAAGCATGTTCCTGCAAATGCAGGTCAGAAGTTGCATCTGTGCAACACATGCTCACTGGGAAGTGAATTACACTAAAAGAAGTTGCTGTTGGCTCTGAGTAAATATTAGTAAGCAGTTCTTACTTGGGTTGGGTTTTTTGTGTCTGTTTCTCGGTGTTCACTGAGGTCTTGCACAAGAGAGCTGTAAGTAGAGCAGAGCAAGGTATGGAAAACAACAGCACTTATTCACAGCACAGGACAATTTCTTTTCCCCGAGTCTTCAAGTTGTCAAGCCTGCTTCTTGCGATGAGAACACTGCTGGGCTGTGAGTGATGGGTTACTCCAGGAAGACAGTCACGATCAACCGCAAAAAGGACACTGATCTGAAACTTTCTCCTGAATTCAGCTTTGATCAGAAGTGTTTGCCTGATGACTAGTGGAACTGGCTACCTCTAACAAAGAGGCCTGCCAACAGTAGCAGGAGGGGTTTGGTAGAATTACGTTTCTTTCCTTTGTAAACATTCTGAATCCAAACATCTACCACTGTCTTACCAAAGACAAATTATGCATCCGTGAGGAAATGAGTAGCCTTTCACTTTCCAAATGCAGAAGTATGCGAGTCACATCTCACAAGATG
Source organism: Urocolius indicus (assembly GCA_013401255.1). Lineage (NCBI taxonomy): Eukaryota > Metazoa > Chordata > Aves > Coliiformes > Coliidae > Urocolius > Urocolius indicus. The sequence continues at coordinate 178,070 of WBNH01006829.1, read as the reverse complement.
GAGAAGTGTGGAGCACTAGATATTTAGGATGGTTAAAACACTACAGCTCCTTCCAGAGTTTTATTTCAAGCTGTTCTAATTGTGGCACTTTTTCACAGAACAGAGTATGAGAAATGGTTAGTGATGCTGTTTTGTTCTAAATTCTCTGCTGGCATGATTCCTTAACAGTGCCTGTCATGTTCCAGGGTATTTGTTTTGGGCTAAAACTGGTTTTTCAGTCTCTCTTGGAGAAGGAGAGTAACATACTGACATCTTAGTCCAAACAAGTGTACCGACTCAGGTATTAAGAATGCCAAAAAGGTGGGCATTGTAGTGATTCTCATCAGAGTTTTCAGCCGTTTCTTTCAGCTTTTACTACCACTATTAAAATGTGTTTTATCAGATCACAATTCTCTTGTAGATCTGGAGACTGGATACACCTCTGATTCTAGTTACAAATCTTTTTCTGACTCTGCCTCCAGGTGAGTGTCCTGGGGTGTTGGTTCATTTGCTCAGACTGACTGTGTAGACAAGGTGATACGGACACTGGTGTATTTGAGTGACAGTGCTTGGGGGAAGAAAGTCCTTTGGAAGAGAGGCAGCCACAGAGTTGCAGGGACTGTGGGAAGTGGTCAGTGTGGAAAGCACAGTGCAGTTGGACATGCCTGTTTGGCACATTTCTCCAAAGGGTCCACTGACAGAGCTTCAGCAACAGAATGGAAGGATGTGAAATGCCAAATCTTCCTTCACTCAGAGAGAGAAATGTGTTTGTGTACATTACTTTGCCTTCACTAGATCTAGTTTACCTCCAGATCCTATTACCACAAAAAATATCTCTATGCATATCTCTAGAGGGGCTCCCGATTTCTGGCATTGTTGCTTATAGAAGAGGATTTAGATGTTTCTATAATATGCTTTGTTATGTAAACTCAACTCCTTTTGAAAGCTCCTGAAACTACATGACACTTATGGTAATATGAGAGGCTTTAATTACTAAGACAGCAAATTTGCTGGTCAGGAAACACAGTCAATTTTCATTGCATCTCCATTACAAAGCTGGCATGACTTTAAAAAGCTGACTGCCTTCCATCTCCCAAATGCTTGAAGTCTCATATTTTAAATACCTTTTGTGATGTGTGACTCAGAAGAACATGAACAGTACTCTGCTGCTGTGCAGTTTTTTGTTCCAGCTTTGTCTGACTCAATTGCATTTGGCATGATTTCATCAGTTTTGTTGTGGAGGTTTGATGAGTACCTAGCTAGCTATTTATCTCAGTACATCATGAGGAATCTATGGCCTAGATGTGGAATAAAATACACTTGTCTGATCAACTATATTCAAATAAATCAAGATGAGTAAGGGAAGAATCTGTTGTAAAGCTTTAGTATGATGAATATCACTTTCCAGATGTTCTTCTTTCTCTTCTAATAATTACTTTTATTTCTTTGGTGATTGCCATTAAGAAAAGGATTCATCAGAACTGAAAGGGGAACAAACAAAAAAACAAAGAAGGACAAAGGCAGTAAAAGATGCTGAAACTAAGGAGACTTACTGTCAAATGAAGGCCTTTGTGTAAACTGCCTGGCTGGTCTCTAATCCTCAGATTATAGAGCAAGGGGAGACTTATGCTGGAAAAAGTGCCCCATGGAAAGAAAAGGTTGTGTCAGGATAAAGAAGAGCAAGTGGCTATGATCATTCATTCTCTCTGCTGCCTACTTGTTTGCTTGGGGTTAGAACAGAATATAAGCTGCCTCTAGGACATACATCAAGTTTTAGATGCATTAGTCATATTCCAGCTCCTGGTATTGCAAGTGTAGTGCCTCTTATTACATCTGCAGCTGTGCCCTATCATTCTTGGCCTGGCTCTCCAGGCTGCAGTGGCAGAGGTCAAAGGTTAAGACTTTGTGTAGTGGAACCAAGTAGAGGGTTTCATCTGATCTTGGAGAATATTAGAAAGTGGAGATTGAGGAAGATGTAGTTCAGGGATCCAGCACTGTGTGTTTGTAGGATCTTCCAAGGTGGAGCTTTGGAGATGGGACAATGTGTTCTTAAATACAGCTATTAATTTCAGAAGTACCATTTTTACAAAATACATGGGGGTTTGGCAGGTTTTTACCAGCATCAGGAAAACATTTCTGTACTTTAAAGCCAAATGAAATTCAGTGATACATTAGAACATAGTCCCCAGTCTCTGAGTGTCATAATCTCCTTCAGCCACTGGTAGAGCTGACCGTGCAATTCTGAGCCTGAAAGTTGCTTTTAATGCAAGAAAGTGATGACTGATGTCAGAATGATATCCTCTGCATTTCTGGTAATTTTTCCACTTGGCAGTTTTCTTTTTGCCTGAACCCTGAATGCAAAATGACCTATGGTCAGGTGAACACTTCAGCCCCGTGTTTGTGTGGATTGTGAGCTATTCATGCTGTGGGCAACGTGAAGGAGAACCTTATAAATTTGATTTCAGAGGGGAAGCATTTTTTAAGTCCTGATGCACCAATGTGAGCAATATTGAGTACTTTAATGGAGTCAGCCTACCAGTTGCTGACAGTGTTTTCAGCAGCCTGCCATCTCACTCAGCCAGAATCATTTAAAATTGACATGGTGCTGAAAATGAGGAGGCTTAAGGAGCCCAGATTTGCTGACATATCCTTCTGTGGGCATGTTTTAAATACATCAGGATAATCTTGCTTGGAGTTTGTGTACGTCAGTGCTGTGTGTTTAGTGCATTAGAAAATGGGATGCTTATATCTGGCACTTGTTTCTAGAGACATCGGAACATCTAAAGGTACTTTTCCAACCTATTACTAAGCATATAAGCTACCCACTTCTGGATGGGGTGCACCACATTGCTTGTCTCTGGTGATAAGTAAATTACTGGTTTCACTTTGCTAGGAAGAGGCTTTTTTAGGAAGGGGCTAGAGAATATGTGTTCTGCTCCTGAACACTCCAGAAAGTCACCATCTAAACAAGTGTTTCACCCATGATCTTGTAGATGAGCACTTTTACCAAGCATGTTTGACAGTGAGCTTCTTATGCTGTCTTGTGCACGTTACTTTTCAAGGCTTGACTATTCTATAACTCTCCTATTTTTTTGGTGATTTTAGATAATTTTTATGTTCTTACTCCAAAAATATTACAGAATCATTTTGATTGGAAAAGATCTTTAAGAATCTAGAGTTCAACCATTAACCCAGCACTGCCACATCCACCACTAAACCACGTCCCTCAGCATCTCAACTATGTGTCTTTTAAATATCTCCAGGAATGGGGACTCCACCACCTCCGTCGGCAGCCTGGGACAGTGTCTAACAACCATTTCATTGAAGGAATTGTTCTTAATATCCAATCTAAACTTCCCCTGGTGCCCAGGAGATCTGCAGACTATTTTGGAAATTTTAACATGAGTAGTTTTCAGAATACAAAGGGTTAAAAAAAGGCTTTTAGTAGTGTGAGAGGTCTGAAATATGGCCAAACAAGCTCCTCTGGGTGTTAACGAAATCACAAATGTAGTTTTTCTCCAAGGAATACGTACAAGGAATATGTTGAGACTTGGGTGACAGATGTGACTTTGGCTGGCAGCAAGCATACATAGGCTTCCTAGAAAGGGCAATTCAGAGAAAGAGATTAACTTCTGTTGTTCTGAATTTCCCCTTGGAGCAGCCTCTCTCTTTCCAGTGACAAGAGAAGGAGCTGGCAAAGTAACCAAAGTCATTGCAAATGCATCCCTCTGTGTCCTGAACATGAGAAATGGCACAGGCATGCCTTCAATGTGGCAGTAAGGATGCTCATTTCGGGATCTTGGCTGTGTTTCAGTTGTGATAACGGCATCGTTGATTCACCTCCTGTTGTAAAAGGGCGAATTAACTTCCCTTGCAGGAAGGATACTGAATTGTGTAACTATCTAGCACAGAGAGACATGGAGGATCCATCATGGAAAATGGAAACTGCAGTTGATTTTACTGCTGTGTGCTGACAGCTGTAGGCATCTATCATGCCAGGGACTGGTCTTTGCCTGGTAATAGCAGACAGGTTTTGGAGGGGAGGCTGGGGGAGGCGGGAGAAGAAAAAGGAGTTGTGTTGTAGTTCTGATTAAGATGTACATGACTCACCCTCTTTTAACAGCACTGGAGAGGGAGGAGGAAACAAGTCTGTTAATCCTTCTCATTGCGTCTGTGGCCACCCTCTGTATTCTCGGAGATAGAAATTAAGGATCAAATATACAATCTGGAAATCTTTCCAGATACACTGTTGAAACATTGGCTGTTACAAAACTGGTTGCTCTAAGCAAAGTTGTTCTAGCAAAGTTCTAAACTGGGTTGCTCTAACCTCTCTGTCCTTGCAGTAGTAAATAGACAGTTTTCTCTGGACTTCTTTATCCCCAGTTGTGGATTTTAGTTATTTTACACTGTAATTACCCATATAATTCTGAGTTACATCCCAGGGATTCTCCCCATCTTCCTGCTGTTTGCCTTGGTGCTCGCCTGCTGACCTGTGTCAGGAGGTGGGAGTAGATAACTACTTTAAAATCTCCTCAGCAATATGAATGCAGTTAGTTATTAGTTATTGCTGACTTTATAAAGCAGGCAGTGCTGAGATGTATCAACATGCTTGGCTTCTCTTTTCTCATTGTTAAAAAAGGCAGAATCTCCTGCCTTAAACACAGAGCTGAGGTCTTGGGTCCCAGCTCTTATTACAGCAGCTTTGTACATAAGGAAGTTTTTAATCTACAAGTGGGTCTGACTTCAGTTTTACATTAATTTCTTAAAATCTCCCATTCACTTTAAATGAATTGGAGTGTTCTGCAAATATGTTAACTTACTGCCTAACAGCACTCCACGTAGTACCAATCTGGAAGTAGTGTATTTTGATTGATAGATGAATTACTGCACACACACCCCCCACCCTAATGTTTCTCAGAAATGCATTGGTATAATGTTTGTAGATCATTTGAGGTTCTAGATAGACGCTTATCTAGATGTGCAGAATATAATTTTTGTTCTCTGGGGAAATGTGGCGATTTATTGACAGAGATGGAGCACTCAGTGCAGCACAGTGCTTTTTGTTTACTGGCCTCTGCAGCTCTGTTACTGTGCTTGCTGAGCGTAATAGTAATACGCACTTCTTGTAGCAACACTCCACAGACAGTGCTAGACATAGGATAGCAGGCAAATGAATACAAAGTGGAATTGTTTCTTTGATCTCCTCAGGCTTCCCACAGGCTGCTGTTGTGGGTTTTTTCAAGGTCATCAAGTGTTAGTCCTAAAAGAAAATACTGGCTTTTGTGCACGTGATTGGCTGGCTGGAAAGCACACCAGGCAGATCTGATGATGGGGAAAAAAATAGCTTTGTTTGGATCAGGCACTCCTTGGGCATGAGGAAAAGTAATTCAAGGCAGATTGTATCATCTGGGTATAAAAAAAAAATGGGCAATAGCAACCAACCTAGTCTCAAAATAGGTCTGGAGCCTTAATCACTCTGCTGAAATGAGCTAAGATTTCAGGAATCATGGTGCAAATGTCCCTTTAGCTTTAAAGTTTAGGTGGACTTAAGGGAATAAACATGTTTGGCAATGCAGTGCAATTATTCTATTTGGCTTTATTGCCTTAGAGCTTCAGTGGAATTTTACTGCTGAAAGAACAGGATGAAATCCAGAGTATTCATATATTCCCAGATGTTACTGAGAGAGAGCTCTTATTCCCAGCTGTTATCAGCTCTAGTGAAACAGTCTTTTCATTCAACCTTGTCAACAGTCTTTAAGCCAGAGATGAGATTTCAGCTGTTTTATTCTTTCAAAAGGCACAGGGATTGTCTCTAAACGCTAGTTAGAAGGAAGACAGATTAGTTATGTTAAACCAGCGAGTGATGGTGCTGCTGAAGCACCTCTCATTCAAATGAAATGTTGTTTCCCAATTGTACTGGGATATAAATCCTGGGATTGATAAACAAGAACTCTGTTACAGGGAGTGCATTAATATTTGCAAAGTGCTTTGTGATTCCTGGAGGAAAAAACAAGCATTAGCAAAGTTTATTTACATGCTTTGAAGACATCATTTGTCAGAATCAGGTTGCTGCAAGGCTGAGTTCGCTGTTCTGCCCAGAATCACAATGGGTCTGCACTTGGCATAAGCAGGTTGGCACTACCTGGGATCCCACTGGCCAACTCCATTTCATCACCAAGTGTACCATCACTGCTCAACTTGTCAAGAACCTGCTAGTGCAGTGAAAGAACTCTGCATGAGGTATGCTGGTGTCCTAAAGTTCTGTGACTGTCTAAATATTTCCACCTCTCTTTTACAGAGAAGTCTTAGAGATACTATTGGGTGTATTTCAGGCTTGGGTTAGAGTTTAAATCTGGAATTTCTAGCTCTGTCTGGGGATGCAGTATTCATCTCATTTTCTCCTCATCTCCTCCTCTTCATACAAAGTTTTCAAAGTTGAATGTAGAGCCACTGTGAGGCAACTTCTGATACTGCACTGCACGTAGAAGAGTCCAGTAAATTTGGTGGTGTTTCTTCCAAATAAAAATGAGATTTAAAAATCACTTAAAATGTTCTCTTTGGCTAAAATAAAAGAAAATGCTTTCCTCAGATGCGTTCCTAACAGAAAGACTGCAGTGCCTTTTCTGTGAGGTTATTGTAATAACCTTTTGTGTGCAGCACCTGAACAAAGCCCAAACTTGAGCTGTGTTATTCTGACCTTTGCAAAGATCAAGAAGACCAGAAAGCTTAAACAATGCATTTTAATATATGCATTTAAAAGTAATTCCCAAGTCACCAAACAGGATTGTTCTCATCAATAAGTACATGCAACTGACTAATCTGCCTTTAATTGGATTCAATGTGATTTCTTCTTTAACACCAGAATCTTTAGGTATTTTGGTGGAGAAGGAAGGGATTCCTTTTCTTTCTTCTTATCAGCATCAGAAAGGGTCAAAAGTTTTTTCTCAGTGCAACTAGAACAGCTTTTTGGCAGTCAAAAATAACCAATCAGACCTCTTTTGTAATGTTCTGTCTCTCTATTTGTGTTCAGCCAGTCTGCAATTTACTGCCTTGAGAGCAGCAAATAGTCAGCACGTTAATCCATTTCTCTTGTTCTGTGTGGTTCAAGTGACATTAATTCATTCCTTTGCCCATTTTGTATCTGATTAAGGACTGCTACTTCCAATGTAGAGGTGGAGTTGAGGAGCTGGGATTTCCACATGAGTCAGGTAGAAGGAAGTGAAAGGACAGGTATAGAAGTGAAAGGATAGAGTCTCAGCTACTGGCCACATTTTATCTATCAACAACAACATAAAAGTTACAGTCGTTGTACAAAAGCACCTGGAATCTATTTTTCAGGTTAATTTGTAAAGCAAATAAACATGCCAAACATAGAGCTACACTTCCCAGGTCCTGTGGGGAAGAGAGCTTCTTATGAGGACAAACAAATTTAGAATCAAGGCAAAATATGTGTTACACCTTTTGCACGTACCTCATGTGAGGGATTTCTAGAGAAGGCTTAATGTTTGCATTTTGTAGCCTGTCCTAGGCTGAGCTTTCCAAAGGTTATTGCACTAAGGGTTATGAGCCTATCCCCTGCAGTTATTTTGCTGCCCTCCTGTGTAGTGTTCTCTGTCAGACCTGAGTCTGACAATTTTTAAACTGATGCCATGATTTTTTCCCCTCTTTGTCTCACAAAGAATTTTCCATCTTGAAACACGTATTGCTTTCAGATCCTTTCTCTAATTGTTAATTTTAATGATGAATTTTTGATGCCCAAAGAGTAAAAATAGCAGCTTTATTCCATTGGCTTTCTCCTAAATTCTCACATCTATAGCAGAAAGAAACTTCATTTTCCCTACTTGTAATTCCTGTACTTGAGACTGGAGATAGTCATATTTTACCAAATGATTCATACATTCTCTGATATACAGAGGTAAGATGAAAAGGTAACATTGTTATGGTACCATAACTGCTTCTGCAGTCCTGAAACAGATCTCAGACAGAACCACACACACTGGCATGAGGCTCTCGCCCTTGAGGAGGTCATCAGAAAAGACCAACCAGGATGGAACAGCTCTCCAGGAAAATAAAAAAACCTGAGTGCTCATTGTGCTGTGCACATCAACACCTCAGGCAGGAGTTGGTACCGTCTCTTATTACAGTTGTTTCTCTTTGTCTCATTGGAGCTGCACAGTGTGGGAACTCCCCTGGCAATGATTTGAAGTCATACCTTGGTTGAGGGGCTAGATCAACTGGAGAGCCCACGTTGCAAGATAAAAGCATTTTGTCTGGGAACCTGTAAAAGGGTTTAGTGCCTTGTACCTTTCTATCACTTGCTTAAAGCTGCTGTAGTTGTCCTTTGACAGCTGGTCATCCCTGTGTCTAACATTTCACAGCTCTCAATTCTTAACTCATCAGGGCAGCAGATACTCTTCCTTGAAATAAACTCTTCAGCTTATGACTTCAAGTAAAAATCTTTGGCCTAATGCATAGAGGCTTTACCACTTGAGAACCTTGACCACAGACATTTGTCTGTACCTTTTGTTGCCATCCTAAGGTTCTGTTATCTACCCAACAGCTGGGGCTAACACTGTGTTCTGAATTATTCTAATGCCATGTTGACAGCATAATGGTGTTACAAAAGCGAGGGCTGTTCAGATGAAATTCTGATAGCATATTGGATCTTGAAAGAGAGAGCTAGTAACGCACAAAGTGTTGAAATGTATGTACTTTACTGTCTATTTTTTGATTCCAAAACATGAGAGTAATGCCAGGCAGTATATCAGCAGCAGTCATCAGCTGTCACTATTTGTTTCACAAACTACTAATTGCTCTATTCCAAGCAAATGTTTTCAAAGTAGGTGACACAAATAATTGACTTTTGCTGTTTATTTGGAGGCTGTTTGTTTCATCACAAGTAATTCCAAGCACATGCAATACTGGCCAGTTAAAAAGAGTGAGACAGCTTTATTTTGTGTAAAAGCTTTTCATGCAAACTGTATCCCCAGATGCCTCATGGTTTTGTCATATGGTCTGCTTGAAACAAAAAAAAGAGAGAATTAAACAAAATAAGATTAACCCAATCTGAAAGATCTGCATTTTGCTTTGTGGGTATGTGATTTTGAGAAGGGTGGTTGATGACAGCATTTCTTTTGAGTATGGAGGACAAACCAGCCCTATGTGTAGTGGTTTCAATTTCAGAGTGATGAAGGAATCTAGTTTCAAGCAAGGGGAGGCAAGATACACTTCCAGATTTTTCAAAGCAAGTGATATGCTGACATGTAAGTAAAAGACTGTTCCAGATGGCAGGATTTGTAGAGAGAAAGGCTACTGTGTTTAACATCAACAAGATGAACTGAATGGGCCAACAAGAACCAAATGTTAAATCAAATTGGAGAGCAGAGCGGCTAGAGGTTGCTGGATGTACGGTGTGTATGAAAGTTGTGCACCAAGGTCAAGCTTCTGTGCAAAAGGAAGAATGAAAGGAGCAGCTGTTTATTTATGTAGCAAGCTAAAATCTGAAAGGGAGCTCTAAATAGGAGAGGAAAGGAAGGTGGTAAAGGTGAGGTCCAAGACCTCAGGAGGTACAAGCAGAATGAAGGAAAGCCAGTGGCCTTTTGTGCTGTAGGAGTTTTTCAGTTTAGCTTTCCAAGTAATCTATATCTCTCTCTTCAAAAGTTGTGAGGACTTGTGATGTCTTCCAGTGGAGCTGCCCTGCTGACTGATGCAGCCACTGAACAGGGCAGTGTGCTCAGCTCAGTCTGCTTAAGAGGATGTAATGTTCGTGAACTGCAAGATTTCTCTGTAACTCCTGTAACAGCTCAAAACCGCAACTTCAGTAAAGCTGTGTGTCAGTTGCATTCTACTTCAGCTTAGAAAAGCAAGCTTAAAGGCCTTCAGTTGCAATGTTTCCCTTGTTTTTTTTTTGCCATGATACACAGAAGCACATTTGCAGACCTGATCTCCAGTGTTAATAACAGCAACTCCCTTTGTCTCATCCCTGCGGATATCAGCGCGTTGGTCTGAAGATCAGCGTGTGGTGTCTGTGGAGAGCTGAGGGCTGACTTCTAACACTGCAAATAGTTTATTCACAACTTCCCTGATGTGTACTCTTCAGTTGACACTATGAAATGGTTTTAACAGTAGCTGGAGTTAACACTTTAGTGAGGATTTTGGGGAAAGCATGTGGAGTGGAGATGGGTTGCTGGCTTGTGAGTTCAACACAGAGAATGTGGAAAACCCATGTCCTTAACACATGCAAACCCTATTTACCAAGCAGCCAGTTGGAACAAGTTTTGGAGCTAACAGGTTCCACCATTAAGATTTCCTAAATTGTTCTAGTTCTTTATTTGCTCTAATTCTGCAGTTATGATCCATTTGTTTTCATCCTAAGAGATGGTACATTATGTAACTCTTATCTTGAGAGACATGCTGAGTCAAACTTCTCTTGTTAATTTTTAGTCTATCCTGGACAGATGATCCCTCTTACGTCTTTAGATCATTTTTCTTCTTCCAGAAACCAGCCCAAAGCTGATCAAGCAGATTCCTTAATATAAGCAAATGGTGAAAGTGAGCAAATCAGCTTAGAAATTCTCAACATATACAAGTTATTGCTGATAGAAACAGACTGACCCTTCTCTTTATGCAAATTCCAAGTTGCAGAGGTGCATAATCTGCTTGTGTTTTGTATTTGGTGAGTACAGTTAGTGAGATGATCACATTAGTGAGATGACCATGATGGAAGTAGCACATGACTATGTTCCTTTCTATTAGCAATTTTGTCCAGGAGCAAACTGCCCTTTGAAAAGCAATTAGTAAAACTAAATGTCCTTTGAGAGAGAAAAGAACTGCTGTAGCTTGGTTTGAGATAGCAGCAGTAGTACACTGCAAGTCTGCCAGCAGAATGTGTCATAATGAAGGGATATAGGGAGATAATCTCTCATAACACAGATCTCAAATTGAGGCCTGTGTTACATACCATGTGCTGCTGGATGCTTTGCATGAATATTAATGCAGTCATTCCCACCTATTTTTGCCCTACGTGAAAATGAAGTCTCGCTGTAATGTCTCACAAATAATTTATCCTCCTTTCTACATGCAGATCAGCACAGGTTTTGCTTTCTTCATAATGATCCTTTTGGGAGGCTGTGTGAGCCCTTAAGGGACTCTCATTTCATAACGTTTCGTTTAAGTGCTTATGGGCAAAATGTGTCTCAGAAGAAGTGCTGACAAGTTTTCGGTCTGAGGAACAGACAGTCCCAGGACCGTTGCAGATCTCTGCTTTCAGCATTCTCTTCTACCAGTGTAAAGCTGTAAGATATGACAGAAATGCACAGATAACTGAGGAACCCCGCTTGCCTGTGAACAGAAATGGATTAGAAACATCCAGGACCTTGCCATTACAAAAGTATTCTAAGCTCACTGAGATCAAAACATTTGTGGGTCATCATATGAACGATCTATACATATACATGAATACACATAGTCCATACCTATATGTGTATGTATATATGCTCATTTGAAGGTCTGTAAGCAGCTCTTTTTAGCTGCTTCTGTATAGAACTTCATTCGAGAGAGTTCAGCTCCTTCCTCTAAAGAATTCAGTGATGGTCACAGTCAGAAGACTTCAGTGGGCAAGAAAAGGTGCTGATGTGACACAGTATATGATTGTTATTTGCCTTGGGATCAGAGCTGTGTTTGGGCAGATGATGGTGCCTGAGAGGAATTCCGGTGCACTGAGTGTGATTACACCTTGCCTGGTGTTGGATGTGAGATGGGAACACAGTTCACACTCCTCCTCACCGTTTGGGAAGACATCCTGAGCTCACTGTGCATCCCCTGGGAACATTCCCTGGCCCAGGTGCAATGTTACAGCTTGTTTGTGGCATTTGAGCTGTGGTGACAATTTGAGGAGCTTCCCTGGGAACATGGTCATTTCTAGCTGTTGAGGAATGAAGGTGAACAAGAGAAGAGAATGGGGGACACCTTTCTTCTCCCAGCACTCTCATCTTCTGGGCTTCAGCTTGGGTGTGTAACAGTACCAGGTATTTCTGAAGCCATTAAACAGCTCTGGAACAGTGAGCATTACGAGGCAGCCCAGGCAGTAGCGTGGTTGGAGTGGGAAGGATCAGTTCTGTGGATGTATTAATCTGAAAACATGCTCTATTATTTCCTTTACAAAAGTCTACTAGCTGTTGTGATAGAAAGCAATTTCCATTTCTATGTCTATGGAATATAAAATGAGGAGGGGAAAGGAAAAAAAAGCATAACACTATTGTATAATGTGGGGCTAAAGTGAGGCATGTTGATTGTGAATTGAAATATACAAAGTATTTTGCTTAAATTAAATCCACAGAATGATGTTCCACTAATATTGTGTTTGATAGACTAAAACTAAATGGGAATTTGGTGCCTATTTCTTCCTGATTGGTTTTCTTGTACACTAAGGAGTTGGCCAGTTTGTCTGTGTCACTCCTATCAAAGATGTCCTGAGCCTGACTTGGCAACCTTTTCTAACTACCAAACATCCCCAAAGGGCATCCCACCTTTCAGCATGAGATCAGCCTTGTGATACATAAATCCTTGCTGAGAGTTCAAGGTTTGCAACTAGCATCCTCACCATATTACATTTAATCCTTACCATCTACTCATTCCCACAGATGACACCTCACACAGATGCTCATCTCCTGGGTTAAATTCACATGCTTCTGCTTTCCATGAAATTCATGTTTTTCAGTGCACAAGTAAACTCTTTAGGCTCATTCCTTACAAAACAGTTATGCTCTCATGTACTTGCACTAAACTAGTGAACACCTTCAGTTAACTTTAAACAGCCAAATCTTAATACTCTCAGATGCTAACCTAAATAGATGGACACAGTGCATAATAAATGCTCCATGAAATAGGAAGTGTTGGTTCAAATGGATTTGCTGTTTTGCTGTACAAAGTCAAACTAAGATGAAAGCTGAGACTTCACAAGCTGCTGGCTCAGGATAAATGAATAAATAAAATTCAAGAGCCTAAATTCTGATGTCATTGTTTTACAGGACATTGCAGGTAGCCTGTCCTTATGCAGGAACATTTATCTGAGAGTTCTAAAATCGATTCTTGTCAAAGGAACAGAACTTTCTGAAAATCTAATAAAAGTTGAGCGATAGCTGCTGGAAGAAATATGAAAAATAGAAAATAATGCAAGATTTGAGTGAGAATTTGCAGCTTTCTCCAGAAAATCCAAACTCCAGTGGGTATTTTCAATACACAGATGATTAGTATTCAGTCTTAGACTATTAGAGTTACTTTACATGTGTAAGATATGTATTCTGAGACAGATTTGGAAACATTATATATTAAGTTTTGAACATATGTTCATTTTATAATCTTGTTCTGCAAACTCCTGGTATACTCCTTCTGCAGAACTTGTCAGAGGGAGTAACTCTGCTGTCAGAAAGTGTTACGTGAAGCTACCAAGCCAGGAGAGCAATCCCTGCTTCTGTAATCTTTGCCTGGGTAATGCATTTGGCCCAGTGGAGAGAGCATCCTGATACTGGATGCTGTTCCAAATTCCTCCCTCTTCACTGACAAGCTAGTGACCACAAGATGCTCTTGGGAAGTTAGGACTTGCTTTGGCAGACGGCACTAAGGTTTTTTTACCTTCCACCTTTAGGAAAGAGGCAAAATAAACAGAAAATTTGATTTGTATTGTCACTGACAACACAATACTGTTTTCCTGGTTTTGTTTGCCAAAGTGTTGGCTTTCAGCTGTTTCACTGTTGCACAAGTTGGGATCTAATGTTATTCTTGTGCAGTTTTGTATAAATCTTGTGTTATTGATGAGATGGAGCTCCCATCATAAGGTGAATATTATGTGAGTAGTAGGAGAACATCACCTCACTCTGGTAGGCGAAAAGGTATATCAGTTATCATTGCTTGGATTTAATACCTGTGATGTGTGGTTGTGATTAGATTTTGCTGTAGTATTTGCAGTGATCTTTCTTTAAAGAGGATGATTAAGAAACAGCTCTGGGAGACAAAACCTTCTTTGATGACAGTTGTCCGATGATGCTGAGGTTTGCATTCCCCTCCCTGCCTTTCCTTCAGTGTGCCACTTAAGAGATTTCCAAACTCTTGCCCCTGGTCACTTGTTTCTTCCAGACACATCTATAAGCTTGGCCTTTTGGGAGTCTTGCCAGTCTGCTTAGCTGGGTCGAAATTGGCCAGTTGATTGATGGGTAAGAGTTGTGGAAGACAGACAGACAGACTTGATGCACTGACACGCTACCATATAAGCATTACTGCTTCAGGAAAAAAGAAGTCTGCAAATAACTCTCAAGGAGAGAGTTATTTGTGTAGCTATGCAGATGCCATACCTCCATGAGAGCTTTGACACAGTTGATAAGATATGAAAGAAGCTGATGTCCTCTCCTGACTCACTGCAAGTGCAGCCAGTGGGGAAATCTCTTTCTGGAATGGGAGACTTCTAATGCTGACACTGACAAAAAACCTGAAACTTGAACAAATCTTGGTGTTGGGGGAGGGGGGGAAATCCATTTTAAGTAGCACACAGTCTGAGGAGTTTTATGAGGAAATAGATTCACTGTTTTGCTGACAGTATCACCAGACCGATACCATCTTTCCCTGAGCTGTCCTTTCTTTGTTACTTGACTGTGACCACTTCAGCGAGTGGCAGAAGAGATATGAGTATGTTTATAGACTATTCCATAGTTCACCACCCTGCAGAGGCTGACAGTCAGAGTACCAAACATGGAGATAGATTCAGAAATGTATTTACCATTCCTGAACTTTTAAAGTGCTACTAAAAATAACACTCCCTCAAGAAGTCATCTCGCATCTTGCATCTGGCATTTGTGACCAAAGCACCCAAAACCAGGTGCCTGGCACTCAATGGGAGCTTCTTCCAATCATACAGGTAGTAAATACACTTTTTATTTCTAGCAGTTTCTTATCTTTAAGTGTTATATATCTCTGTAACCTTTTCTGCTCTATGAGATCATCATGAAGGCCTGTCTGCGATGCCTCTCAGTATTTTACTGTAGAGATGGAAAAGAAAGTGGATTGTTAACATTAGAAAGCCTTGTGGTATCATGCAAGGCAGGATATTGGATTTGGACATGGTTTTGTGGTATGTGATCCCATTCCAAGACTTGAAATCAAGCTCATTTGTTTAAAGTCACATCCACGAAGGTATAACTGTAAAGAGAGTACCAACTCATTTCATACAAGGTACTGAGTAGACTTTTCACAGAATCACAGGATGGTAGGGATTGGAAGGGACATTTTGAGATCATCCAGTCCAACCCCCCTGCAGAAGCAGGTCCACCTAGATCAGCTCACACAGGAACATGTCCAGGTGGGTCTTGAAGACCTGCAAGGAAGGAGCATCCACAGCCCCTCTGGGCAGACTGGGCCAGTGCTCCGTCAGATACACACTCTGTATTCATCCCAGCAAATCCTTGCTATATTAAAGTACTATATGCACACGTATGCACACCCTTGAGAATAAAATTGGTGTATAGGAACTAATGCCCTTGTCTCTCTCCAGAGGGTGGACCTGTAAACCGTTTTCATAAAAGCATTTTAACAATCCATTAAGAGCCTCCAGTCTTTTTGGCAATGAAATCCATCACTAGCTCAGCATGTGTCCTTTAATGCAGCAGTCTGACTTAGAATCACTTCTTATCCAATTATCTTTTTTTCATTTGGTTTACAGCCAGTGTCAAAAAGTATAATGTCCACTTGCCAAGTAAACAAGAAAATCCATTGGCCCCTGTTTCCATTTCCTAAGTCTATGGTATTATCATCACATTTGGGCTTTTTACTTGCCTAGTAATAGCAACGTTTCAGTTTGCACTCAGGTTTAAATACAGAGTATTTGCCAGTGTTACTCAGTGAAGTCTGTCATAGTGTCAGTATTTACTTAGCCTAGCCATCTCCTTAGCAAGCAGAAAAGCTTTTCCTCTTAATGGTGTCAACAGTTGCTAGAAGAGCTCATCACCCCTTTGCAAAGAATAGAGTGACCATATTTCACCTTATACCTGATGCTCCCCCATCTGAACCATAACAATAAGACAAGTCTAGAGTTGCTCCATATACTTTTTCTTGATTCTGAGAGATGATGCATTTTCATGTTTGTCTTCAGAGTCTTCCTGCCTGAAGGGGAAGGACTGAGCTCCCTTCCAGCGCTGTGGGGTTGGAGGTGAGCAGTTTTTACTCATCCAGGCATGTGCTTGTTGTTTGACAAACATCTGGAAGATGGTGTGGCTCAAAGTTCTGTTCATAATAGGTAAACCCCATGTTTGTTGCAGTGTTTAGACAAAACACTAGATAAATAATGTGGAGTAGACAGGGGATAGCAGGATTTCAAGAGTAAGATCGTGGATTTCTCCTGGTTTTGTTAAATGCTTACCTGTAAAATTGAGTACATTTATATGCATCTCTTTGCCACGTTCTAGTGCAGAAATACTGGTGAGATGTTGTCATCCAGCAGTGTGATTCCCCATCACTGCTCTTACTGGGTGACAGTCTGTGTGTGTCTCCATCCCTTTTATGTGTCATGGCTGGAGGCTTGTGTGAAAGGCTGCCAAGGCAAAGCCAAGAGGTGGTTCTCACAGCCTTTCAGCATTTGTTCTCTGCTCTCCAACCATCCTAGGCATATGTCTTGGCTGTGTCCCAAGGAAACACCGTGATAATTTGTCCCTTCTAGCCTTAGTCAGAAAAATACCTTTTTTTCTCAGTGGTCACTTGCAAGCAGGGGCTACTAAGGTGCAGGGAGCAACCCTACTGCAAGGAGAAGTGCTGCAGGAGAGCAAGAAGTCAAAGAAAACAAGGTGCTGTGAATAATTTTCCTGATCATTTCATTGCAGAATTTAGTCTGGAGAAGAGGAGGCTGAGGGGAGACATGATCACTCTCTACAACTACCCGAAAGGAGGTTGTAGTGAGGTGAGGATCCATCTCTCCTCCCAAGTAATGAATCATAAGGTAAGAGGAAATGGCCTCAAGTTGGACCAGAGAAGGTTTAGATTGGAGATGAGGAAGAACTTCTTCACTGTGAGGGCTGAGTTGTAAGGCAACTGTTTTCCTCTTTTAGGGATTTTGGTGCAAGAGAAGTGCTTGGTAATGATAAGGCAAAATTCCATTTCCTTATTTTGTAATTGGCAGAAGCAGTGTGCATGTAAATGACTTGTCAGAGGGACAACTGAGAAAAGAATCCATTACACTTCATTATTAGTAGTAATAACAGGAATATGAATTATGATAGCCTTTAAAGATCTTAATTAACAGTGTGGCATGACTGTGCTGAGAACTGAACTGAGCAAGTGAGTTGCAGAGTTTATGATTCAAAGGTGCAAGCATCTGAAGGGTAGGGAGATGTGTTTAAAACACCCACGCAAAGAAACGTGGTAAGGAAGCAGTACAGCTCTGTTATGTGGTAAAAGATAGAAGCATGGACAGTAGAAGTAGAAAAAATAGGCAAGACAGGATAGCCTGTCATCTGCTTGAAATCTGAGCTTGCTGAGGGCATCAGTAGTGAACTAGGAGCCTGTGCTGCTAAGCACAGCCCAAACACACAGCAAGAGCTAATCCTTGCCCAAGTCACAATGTGGGTAACTATGGCCGTTGATGCTGTTTTCCAGTGGCCAGGAGCTTCAGGAACGTCTCACTGCTCATACTTTCTTGTTGCTATTCCAGTAGTAACAGAAGCTTATCTAATCTGTTCTTTAAAGCCTCCAAAATGGCTGATTTTTTCCCAGATCCTTCTGGCTTGGGCTCTTTGGTGGTTCTGTGATTCTAATGCACACAACCAGTGTTGTTCTTGCCACTGTTAATCCCATAAGCCCTATAGGTTTGTGACTGAATGTTGCTTCTATGCAGTATACTTGGGTTATCAGAGATGCCCAAGCTCAGTACCACACTTGAACAGGAGATTACTAGGTAATTCATGCTTCACTAATACACTGCATTCCCTTTACTTGAATAGAACTTGAAGACCCCCTTTTAGTCAGAGGTCAGAAAAGCAAAATTAAGGTGTCCTCACAGAAGTTGTAGGTGTGAGCTACAGTTTTTCAGATTACACAGACTGATGGAAGTCAGCCCAAAACCACAAGAGCATCTGATGAAAAAAATATGCTAATTTATTCACAGGCTCATAAAGAGTCAGGGATTTTGTAACCTAGATCTTTGTGAAGTGTTTTGATTTGTGCAGTGGTAAAGTGCTCTGGAAGTAGAAAGTGCTACTGTATTGTTCAAGCTACTTCAATTAGGCAATTCATTATCCTTGATTCATGGAAAAGCAGAACAGCTCACACCACTTTCCCCACCTGTAACAAAGATTCAGCACTTTCACCCTAATGAGGGAAGCCTGTGGTGTGCAGGAGGGGCAAAACTGGGAATCAATAAATTAAGGATTTCCTCTTCGGTGTGGCATATTACCCCATGGCTGATGTTAAATAAATGCTTCCTAGTGAAATAAATCAACTTTAGCAAGCAGGTGGGAGTTGTTTGTAGCCCTATAAGTTGTTTTAGTCCAACCACCCATTG
This sequence comes from Urocolius indicus, assembly GCA_013401255.1. Taxonomy (NCBI): domain Eukaryota; kingdom Metazoa; phylum Chordata; class Aves; order Coliiformes; family Coliidae; genus Urocolius; species Urocolius indicus. Next base: position 159,553 of record WBNH01006829.1, on the reverse strand, counting down.
CACCAGAGGTCAGAATACAGTGATGCCCGTTCTCGCAGTCCCAGTGCACTACTAGTGTCAGACTCTGAGGGCTAGATCTATCTTTTCCACGTCATTTGCAACTAAAGGAGTACTTACTTTACCATCTCTCCTGGCTCTCAGAATTGCCATCAGGGTAAAACCTAAATCATAGAATGGCAGGGTTGGAAGGGACCTTTAGAGATCATCCAGTGCAACCCCCCTGCAGAAGCAGGTCCCACCTAGATCAGGTCACACAAGAATGTCCAGGTGGGTTTTGAAGGCCTCCAAGGAAAGAGCCTCCACACCTTCCCTGGGCAGCCTGGGCCAGGGCTCCCTCACCTCACACTGAAATAGTTTTATCTTATGTTTCAATGGAACTTTTTGTGTTCCAGCTTCATCCCATCACCCTTTGTCCTGTTGCTAGATATCATAAAAAAAAAATGCTGCCCCAACCTCCTGACACCCACCCTTTAGATATTTGTAAATATTAATGAGGTCCCCAATGTCTGTGTCTCTCATAACTACTCTAGTTTGCTAGACAAACTATTACTATCAGGGGTTATTAAAGAATCCAGCTCAGAATAGCTGATGGTGTGATTTCAGCCTGGAATTAAGATGAATCAGTCATGAGATTTCATTTTGTTCAAGAGTTTAGGACACAGTTCCCAGCTGCAGCACAGAGTCTTGTGGATTTCAGATGCTGTAGGAAAGTAAATATCCTCTCATCATTAACAACCATATTGATATTTAAATTGGTTTAAAAAGCTGGTAAATAGAAAACAAGTCTGAAAGCATGATAGGAACAATCTAGTTTCATTTTTAATTAAGAGCTGCCATTTCTAAGTATTAGCAATCTGTGACTTGGTTTTGGTTTTCTTTCATGAAGTAATCCCATTTAGAAGTGGAGGGTCTTCTACAGCACCCAAAATCAACCAATCTCCACCACTTTCCCCAAGTTTTCATTCCAAAGCAGACTGTGATTTGTTTGTAGAAATATCCCATGAGAAACTCCACATATGGTGCTGTCTGAAGCCCAATGGCTTCACACAATCCATAGGGTAAGAAGTACTTGAATTATCTTAAAGCACAGAGTACCAAATGCCTGTAAGTCTTGCCTAGTGAAGGATGAGGATTCTCCCCACTCATCAGTTGGACATCATCAATACATTGTGGGTTTTTTGTTGAGAAATTTAGCAGTGAGACTGATTCACAGAGAAGTCTGCTTTAATACAACATTATGCCTTTTTTTTTTTTTGTTCTAGAGCTGTCAATCCATTTGTTGTCATTAGTACTAAATATTTTCATTAACATTTGGAAATTGGCTGGTTTACAGCTGAAATTCCTGGAGTGTGTGGGCTTCTAAAATGAGTGCAGCCCACGATGAGAAGGTGGCGATGGTGGAAGGTGGCAATGATGAGTTAGATGCTTAATTTGGGAGGTAGAGCTCATATATTCCTCACACCATTTCCTTTAAATGTCTGTGTCTTTTATGGAGCCTTTCATAAACTTGACCAAATTGGACCACAAGAATACAGTTCATGGAGGATGCTGGCTTGATTTAACCTGTAGCTGCTGCTCTTGCAGGGTATCTGCTGTACAGCACAAAGTATTATTTAGGCTTAAATTGCTTTTCTCTAAAAGTATGAGGGGCAGAAGGATCCAGCAAGTATGGAGACACAGCAGGATAAAAGAGGAAGATTGCTTGTTAGGGAAAGATGTGCTGAGACAAAATTAAGAGGACTTAAAAATGCTTCTGGAATGGGCTGCCCAGATGAGCTGTGGAGTCTCCTTCTCTGGAGACATTCAAACCCACCTGGATGAGTTCCTGTGTGACCTGCTCTAGGTGGTGCTGCTCTGGCAGGGGGGTTGCACTGGATGAGCTTTCCAGGCCATGCCCAACCCTTAAGATTCTGTGATTCTGACCCTATGGTCTTATTACAACGAGGAAGGTGCAATGAGAACTCAGCTTTCCCAGACTTTAAATTGCCCAGTAGGTCACAGTCCTTAGTTTAGCCAAACAATATATGGCCTTATGGGACCTTCTGTTTTCCTTGCCATAGGATGCCACCCCCAGTAAAACCTCAGTGGATTGTTTAAAATCTCCAATGCTTAATGAATTTTCTGCTCTCTGTAGGGATGCCTCTTGGCTTCCTGAGGTAGAGAGCTGTATTTGTGTTCTGCATAAATTCAGTTTCCACTGTGTGGTGGATCACATAGATTAAGAAACCTTTTCAGAAAGCCAAAAACCCTACTCAAAACAGCCTTTTATATCTTGCAGTTTCTATAAGGGCTGGCAGTGTTACCAACCAGGCTTTACCTGCAAGCATCCTAATGAGGGTGATGAAAACAACATCCTTGCGTGCATCATGAAGCGTAACACAGTGACAGGAGCATCCATACCTGGAAAAGTGTCAAAGTGACAACTGCTTTTTGTTTATAAGAAGGTTCTGGAAGAAAAGAAATCTGTTCCCAGTGTATGCCATGATTTGCTTGCAGTCCATAAGCCTGTGTTTATTTAGCTTGGGCGTGTTGCTGTGACTAAGACTGATGGTCTCATTAAGGAAAATGAGTCAGAATATTTCTTTAAGCATTTGCTATTGATTTAAGTGGTGTCACTGTTAGAGAGGGAGCTGGTAGGGGTGAGATGAAAGGACTTGTGAGTATGAAAGTGCAGTGGAGCTCCAGGGAGTAAAGAAATGGAAGTACTCCCAGTGATGACAGGTACAGGCCAGTATTCCTGGCTCTTTATTCTTAGGCATGACACTGATTCCTTCTGTGAGAATGGGTGAAGCCCTTCTCTGTGCCCCACTGTGATAGCAAAAGGCAGGTACTACGGGCATGTTAAGACCTGCATCTCTACTTGTAGCCCTTTGCCATGGTTGTGACTGAATTAACCTCGCAAGTGTTTGAAAAGGAACTGTTAATCGTTGTGTTGCTTTTTCTAAAGAGGAAAAAAAGGATGGAGTAGCGATTACCTACATTAGTGCTGCAATATTGCTACTGCCAGCAATAACAATACCTGCTGGCTTGCCTCCTTGCTTTTCTTTGCCTTCAGAGGTGGGAAAAAATCCTTAATGGTGTGTGTTCGTATGAATTTTCCCCTGTGTGTGTGTGTGTGATTAAACTGTGGCTTCAGATACAGCTGATTCAAAGGAAAATGACTTCAATATCGTGTCCTGAAAATGGAAGAGACCTGCCATTGTTTAATCTTTAAAGAAATTTTGTACCTTTTAAGGGCCAACAGAGGTGGGTTTTCATCACCTGAAAGCAATATTGGGCAGGAATTCATGGCTCCACAGAAACCTGACATCTGGCTGAAAAAGAGGCATTGGAGAGAAGTGGGGAAGGGAGAAATCCATCAGCATGGATCCCCTATCCCAGCATAACCATTCTAGTAATAGCAAGAAGTATTTTTTTAAGGAAACTGGATTTAGTAAGCTATCACAGACTTCCTGGAAGGCTTTTAGAGCATGTTTTCTCCTTTCCCCACCTTTCAATTATTAAACTCCAAACCTCCAGTTTCTTCATAGGTAGAAAATGCATTTTACAGTAATCAAAAGCTAACTTGGTGTTGTTAGAACTGCATCTCTTGGCCCATAGTGGAAGCCTAAATTCCCTTCCTCTCTTCCCTTAACAGGGACGGAAAATAAAGCACTTTGATTTCTTCACCTGCAGTACCAGTTTTGGGTTTCAGCACTTGTCTGTCCCTCTCTCAGCTTGAGAGTTAAGACTGGTGACATATTAAGGCCATTACTGAGACTGGGCACTTGGCAGGGCACTTTTCTTTGTCCTGATAGAAATCAACAGTGTTTCTACTGAAACTACATATTAACCCTGGTACAAAACAGGCAAGAGAAGGGAACAATACATTTGTGACCACTTCAGTTCTGTCATGAAAAGAGATTGAAAGGATGTCAAACTACGGCTACAGCTGGAAGTTGTAAATTCAGTGTGGAAGAGAGGCTGGGCTGTCTGACTACATCTGTGGTGTCTGAAGGATTTTCTGTCCTCTTCACATACCAACTGTAGTCAGAGTGGAGAAATCTCACAGTGAAGCTTTAACCTACTGCCTCAGTTCTTTTGTTTCAGACTTATCACTAACAAATGAAGAAACAGCTCCCAACACGAAGCTTACAGACACACAAACCAGATTGCATGTAACCCTGATGATAAGGAAACAATAATTAATCTCTTCTATAAATAAGAATGATTTTGTTGCAGGAGAGCGCAAGAAATTACACGCTCGAAGACAGCTCTGAGCTATGTTAAATTTGTTGAGCTTGGTGGGTGAGTGACTTTTCTCCCTTGTCTTGACCCAAAAGGAGGAACGAGAGGAAGGTCCACTGGCAGGGGGAAAGTTGGACACCTAGCAGTGCTCAGAGTCCCAAAACAATGATAGCTTTGAGATGTGCAGGAATAAAAATACCATTGTCATTTACCCCAATTCACAGAAACCTTCTGTCCCTATCTCAGCAGTCAGCTCTTCAATTCAGCCTGTTTACACAAGGAGCATGGGGCTGGCTCCCACAGTCAGAGTGGGAATTGCCGTGGTGTATGGCTGGCTGCATAGGGACAAGTCTGCATGTAAATCAATTAGAGGACATCAAGGAGAGAAATGGATCTAGCAGTGGTCTCAGAGTCTCTTCAGGTGCTGGAAAGACCCATAGGCTTCCCTGGGACAACACAGCAGAGATCAGCTTTGTATGTGATGCCTCCCAGACAAAGGCTGAAGGGAGGCCAAGGCTAAGTCTGCTTCTTTGGGCTGCAGAAACATTTAGCTTTAGTGTGGCATTGCTGTACCTCTGGAGATAAAGGCTGAGGGCTTTCACTGCAGCTTTTTGCACAATAACAATTTGTCTAACAACTTTGTATGTTATCGGTGACAGCAAATCATTTTCCTTTTCCATGTCTTCACCATCCGCTAAATATAAATCTCCTTTCCTTTAAACAAGAGACGAGCCTCTGTAAGCCTAATGCAATGATTTCTGTAATGAGTTGATTTAAATTCCTCCCATGCTTTGTAAAGTTGCTGCTTTATCTTTACACTGTAGCTCAGGTTTTATATTTTAATGTATGAATAGGAGAAAAAGAGTTTCCTCTAGCTTGTTATCTGCAAAGCTTTTTGGAGGACAGATGCCACATAGAAAGAACAGTGTTTCAAACAATGCAGTCTTGCTAAACTGGTAGTTTGAGGGTCAGCTTAGAGAAATCTTGCCTGAATTGTTCTGTCTGTGTAATCACTGATGGTAGAGCTACAGAAAAGCAAATGATGTATATAAGAAGTAGAAATAGAGGCAAAATCTCTTGTGCCTCGCATTTTGACAGTTCACATTATTCACATTACGTGGCTTTGTGGATCCCCTCACCTCTAGTTATCTTTCAGGCAAAGCTCTGCACTTCTGAGATCATAACTACACATAAAGAATAACCTTCAGAGACTAATACTATGGGATATAGGTTGAATTACTGCTGTAAGTAATAAAAGGTACATACAAAAGGGAAATTGCACTGAGCATGTTCTGTGATTTAGATTCATGTTCATGGATGTTTTGTGACATATATTTCTCTTGCTCCTTGAGTCTTCCAAACCCAGAAGCCACACTTGACTCTTAAATAGGTGTAACACAAGAGAATCCCAGCAGTTCAGGAAGCTGTTTGCTGAGCATTTCATTGGACATTGAACATTTCAGCTTTGAAGGGGAAATGGCTACAGAAAGGTGTTTTTTTTCCTGAGCTGCCAACCCTGGAAACTACTGGTATGTGGCTGTTGGCCAGAGGTTTGCTTTTTGTGGTAGAAAATGTTAATTACTGTGTTAGGGCTGTGTGATCAGTGTAGGCAGGGCTTCTTATTTTCAAGATGGCATGGGAGTGTTGGTTGCTTGTTGCTCTTTTTTGACTTTCATGGTGGGTAAACTGTAAGAGGGGCTACAGATGAGGGACAGCCCTGTGACAGCAAGAGGCTTGGGCAGTGGAGATCTTTGAAAAATCCCATTCCAAAGTTGTTGCACTGTGTATCAACCCATAATGCTCTTGACTGCTTGAAGAGAGAGACTTACTTGAAGAGGATACCCAGTCTGCTCAGGGAGAGTGCAGTGAGGGCAGCAAATACTTAAAGCAAGTAATATTTGCAGAGCTTGGTTTAATGTACAACTGAGATCAGTTTGCTGAAATGAAGTCATGCTAGCTGAAGAGTGCTGGCATTCCTGTTGTGTGAAATGCTCTCTTTCTAATAAATTGTAAAGCAAATTTGACTGGGTTGGATCACTTCACAGCACTCACTCGGTGTGTGCAATTCAGAACTGGGATCTGACTGCAACTTCTGATGGTGTCAGACCTCAGTTTGGGAAAGGAGGTAATCCAAGTGACTGCAGGCCAGCTCCTGTTCCTCTGGAGACGTTGCTCCCTTTGTAAACCGGGTCAGCTGAAGCTGGCAGGACTCTTTAACCTGGATTCCCTTTCTGAGTCTCTGCTTCATCAGAATCTGGCTAATGCTGGAGTGGCTCATGCACTGGGACTGCTGGAGGGCACTGCAACTTCTGGACTCTTCCTGGCTGCTCACAAATGCCTCAGGTGCTGGCGTATGCTTTGTCCTGGAGTCTTCCAAATCTGTGAGCCACAGCTGATCACTGACAACACCTAGTAGCATCAGTAGTGCAGGAAGACAAAGGAGTCTGTGCCAAAGTCATTCTGCTTGAGCTTTCAGTGGCAAGTGGCTGGTGCCTGACTCACAGCCCTTACCTTATTTTTTACTGCTTACTGCAACAGAAATACACCAGTGATATGTGAGGAAGCACATTACTTGAGATTATTTCTCCTGCCTTCCTGTCAGAGACTGACAAAACAGAAATAACAAGCCTGAACTCCCAGCATCCAGCCTGTGTTCAGCAGCTTGATGCCTTCACAATCCTTTTTTCCTAAGGACAGGAGTGGCAAAACATTTGAAAACCCCAACCACTGTCCTTTATGCTGTTGCTTATTACTTGGAAGAGCCCTTCTGAAATGGAGAGTCCAAGAATTGCTGGGGTAGACTGGCAAAAATAAAGCTCTTGTAGCAGGAGGTGCCACCTGTGTACAATCTGCTCTTGCAACAGGCACAGAGCAGGGCTGTGATTCACGTCTCCGTGCCTGGGGGTGTGAGTGCAGGGCTACTGACTCCAGCCAGGACTGTGTCAGGGCTGTTCATAGAATCACAGACTGGTAGGAGTTGGAAGAGACCTTTAGAGATCATCCAAGTCCAACACCCCTGCAGAAGCAAGTCCCACCTTGATCAGGTGGCACAGGAAGGTGTCCAGGTGGGTTTTGAAGCCTTCCAAGGAAGGAGCCTCCACACCCTCCCTGGGCAGCCTGGGCCAGGGCTCCCTCACCCTCACAGTAAAATAGTTCTTTATAATGTTTAAGTTATGTGTTGTTAATATCTGTGCTCTCACGAGACACTTGAACTGTTCCCAGTATTTCTGCCTGCGCACACGGTCAGGTTTTTTCTCTCAGTACATATACACGTGAATAAGTTCTATATGAACACACTGGCCAATCACAAATAGCTGCTGTGCTCAGTGGGCCACTTCCCGACTGCCTGCAAGCACAACGTTGTGGAGGAGTCTCTGATCTACATGCCAGTGGGGGTCCGGGGAGTGATTCAGCTAAATCAGGTGGTTTGCAAGGCAGATTTGTTCAGATTGGAACAGATTTTACTGCTCACTCTGAAAGAAGGTAAATTCATTGATGTTGCACCTCTCACTGCTTCCAGAGAGATGTACAATATCCAGATCCTGAGGTCTGGAGTTTGACGTGCTGGTTTGTGTTTATGTAAGGGAGATGAGTGACAGTTGAGTGGGGTGTATAGATTTGGATGTTTGAACTGAAACCTGAAAGCAACTCAGTTTTATTTATGGGCTTGTGGATTGAGGAGCCATGTCATCATAGAATCACGGAATGGTAGGGGTTGGAAGGGACCTTTAGGGATAATCTAGTCCAACTCCCCTGCAGAAGCAGAATCACCCTAGATCAGGTCACATAGGAACATGACATTCATTACCTAGTTAGCAAGCTGTGGATGTCATGGCCTTCTTAACTCAGACCTCCTCTAACCAAAGCGGTCATTTATAGAGTGAACTAGGCTTGTGTTGTGTCCCATCAAACTCACAGAGCATCAATGTGATCAGATGATGGCACTGAGAAAAATCTGACACAACCAAGTCAGTGGCAGATGGAATAGGAAAGCCCAGAAATATATCTAAGCATATTATGTTTACGTGGCAGTATTTTCTTTCTGTTGGTACACCTAATTGTGCTCCGGTCATTTTTGGTTTGATGTTTCTTTGCTTTCTCAGGATTTTGCACAATGTTCCCATAGTTACCTTGCAGGAGATATAAACACCGGTCTCATAGCTTACTCTTCCCTCTGATGAAGCACTTGAGTTTTGGTGAATTAGTCTGGTCTGTTACCAAATGAGCTGAAACATAATATTGTGTTGGAAGGTATAATATTTTAGTAACTGAGAGTGTGTAAGAAATCACACTGGCGTCAGAACAGTTACCCTTCAGTCCAACACTCCCTTCTTTATATTAAAACATGGGAATTTTTCAGGTTCTGGCCACTCTTCAAATTATGCCAATCACTGAGCATTGCATTGTACTACCCCATTGTAAAATCTATGCAATGCCCCCACATGTAAAACTAATGACATCAGTAATTCTGTGTCATGGGAAGCACTATGTGAAATCAAACTGCAGCAGAAGCCATGCTGCTGAATTCTTAGCCCTTCATTATGGTGATATGTTATCCTCAGAATATTGAAGGTTACCTGAGAGCCATAATGCTATCAAACAAGCTTAAAAGATCAGATTTGATCTAGCAAGGTGGTTCCTGTTCTTGCATCCAAAGCTGCAGTCAGTGTAACAAATCTAAACCGATAAATGGAAGTTCTAGGTAGTGCTGAGAGATGATCACCTCAGCTGCTCTGGTAGCTGAACTGGCTGTGGATTGGGAAGCTCCTATTCTCTGCTCCAGGGCAGTCTTGTCCTCTTGGCTTCTCTCTGGGCAAATGCATCCTCCCTACATTTATTAGAGATAAGAATCCTTTCCTTGCTCTCACTTACACACTAGTTTTCTAATCTTTTAAATTACATAAATGCAGTTTGAACAGCTGCTACTGTGAGTGACTCTTTGCTCTTACAGATCCCTTTGCTCCTCTTTCGGGGTGAGTTTGTCTGGGGAGGTTACAGCATCTTACACATTATTGTTATACTTCCATAAAGTATTTTCTGTACAAGTCCTCCCAGTACCTAGTGAAACTTTAGCTTGCCTTCAGCTTTTTATAGCAACGTCATAAAAATTAGTAGTGATGCAGATAACGTTGGTTCTGTCAACTGCATAAAGGCAGGTTCTCCTTCACCCTCCTAGTTACCATTTTTCTGCTATCAGAGGTTGCCTGACTGTCCTGCATCACACTTGTGTGTGACCCTCAAGTCAATTAAAATGTCACTTTTTTTCATTGCTGCTGATTATATGTATAGAACTATCACTAGCAATTGTTTTTACTCTTGTTTTCGTTATTAATTCTGTTGATAAGAAGCTCCAGTGGTAACAATTTTCCCAAGGATTCCTAGCATCAGCAGAAGGAAGGAATATTTACTTTGAACATTAAAATTGTTTTACTACCAATTTGAAGGTTTTAATGCTTGGATGGTGGTTTGGGAGTCAGTAATTTCATTCAGTTTATGGCTTTGGTTTACATAGTAATTTTCATCACTTAAGGAAAGTAATCATGCCAGTTGCCTCAAAATGAATCTATATTTGTGTCCTCTTGCAATACATTTGTTTGTAGCTGGTAAGCAATTAAAATGTTTTTAGGCAGATGCTTTAAAACAGAGTCATGTCAAACCCTCTGCTTCCCACCCTCCTTGCAAAACCTTCTTTAACAAGGAACATACCTTCATCCTTAAAATATTGTGTGTGTGCATATGTGGATATGTTCTCTCATCACCTGTGCTCAGCTGGGAGGTACGTGGTACATTTGAGGGGATCCTCTGCAGGAACAACCGATTCCTTCACATCCTTTTGCTGTCCCTTTCATGGTATGGCACAGCTCCAAAGTGTGCTCCAAACTCAAAAAAGGAGGATTGTCTCTTCTAGCAGGGCAATCATCACAGAATCTGAAGGGTTGGAAGGGACCTGGAAAGCTCATCCAGTGCAACCCCCCTGCCAGAGCAGCACTACCTAGAGTAGGTCACATAGGAACTGTTCAGGTGGGTTTGGAATGTCTCCAGAGAAGGAGACTCCACAGCCCATCTGGGCAGCTCCTGCCAGTGCTCCCTTACCTCAACAGGGAAGAAGTTTTCCTTTTCACACAATTAGCAATATTATGTACATGTATAAATATTCTACAGGGCTGAAGTTACCTTTAATAGCTTGGCAGCCAGTTTAGGAGACAGGTTACCAGCATAGAAGATGAACTGGTAAATCCAGGTCACTTCTATGATAGCTATTATTTATTTGTTGAGTGTTGAGTTGTTTATCAGCCTTTTTAAGGCCAAGTGTGATTTCTGAGAACAGTAGTGCTCCAGAACTACAAAACAGGTTGCACTTTTTTTGTTAGGTACCTACCAACATCCACAGAGTCATTCTAACAAGGCCTTTTTCCGAAAGCCCCTCTTTGGGGACCTGGCCTGGCCTTAGCTTGGCTATTTGTCACTTCAGGACACCTTGTAGCTTGGTAATTCTCATCTTGGCAGGAACATCCTCCTTGCAGTGCTTAACTACTCCCAAGGTGGAAAAATACAGTAACTGGTCAGATCATTCTTGTGGTCCTGAAGACACTATACCAGGGTATTAACATTGCAGTTCCCATCTTGTCATGGGAGGGTAATTAAATCCTGTAAACACAGCAATGTCAAATGAAAAGTACATAGTGGATCCAAGTGTTTTCTACTTGTCAGGAAGGTATGTATTCGGTGAAATGCTGTGTGATGCTTGAGGTTATCATGGGAGATTTAATTCTTAGTTTGAATTCAAAACAAATCAGTGGTGGAACAATATGTTCTTCCTTCTGCTACCAGTAAGTTGTAAGTCCAGAAGCCGTAGTAACTGAGAGTGAGAAAGTGTTGGTGCCTTTAAGTGCTGTCACCTTCTGTGGCAGAGGAATTAGGTTAAATTCTCATTTGCTCCTCAGTCACAGAAGAGCAAAACATTGTTAATTAAGTTGCTGAATTTCAAGAGATGAAAACAAGTGGTGTCCTCTGGTAATATAAAATCATGATGTAGACATTTTAAAGGTAAAGGTGGCTGTCTGCCCATTTCAAACTGATCTGTTCCTTGTTTTCTTGGTTGGCTACTTATAGATATCATCTCTAGGAAAGCTCCTGCAAAGCAACTACTTGTGAAATCAATGCAGGTATCAGGGCTTCCCTGTTACTAGATATGCTTAAGATTGGGTTTTTACTCTCCTCCACTTACCTCGCTTTTCTTAGGGATGCTCTGTTCCTGAGCTGTTGTTCTGAGCTGCATTTCCTGGCATCTCAGTGGTCTGGCTGGATGTGCAGGTGAGAATATAGTAGTATTCTCAGTTAGAGTCAACTTTCAAACTCCGTATTTTGTAATTGCAGTTCATATTTTGAAGCTGTGGCTTATTTAACGAAAGATAAGCCTTAGTAAATTCTGCTTCCAAACATCTTAATGAGAAAAGATTGGAGAATGTTCCTGTTAGTGTAGGTTGAATTTAATAATCAGGAAAATAATTTCTGTAAAAAGCTTTTGCCTTGCCAGGAAATATGTTTGCAAAGCAGCAAAATAGACTCCATTTAACTTGGTAATATGTAAGTGATACTATTGTATGTAGTATATGAACATAAAGTAGATGTATTCTACATTTGAAGTGCTCTAATTTGGTTTTAATTCATGTAATAGTCTTTGGAAATGAGAGTGACAAACACAGGACAAACTATGGAGAGGAGATGAAAGGAGGAGGAAAAAGGTTGTGGAATGAAGTTAGTCAATGTTAGTACCCCACTCTCTTGCAATTCTGACAGTAGGACAGTTGTTAGTGTCTGAATATCTGTGCTTTTGAGAGTACGGCTGAACCTCTCTGGCCGGAAAGCCAGCTTTTGGGGGTTCAGAAGTGCATGCTGCACATCTATAGAGGTTTTGCCTTTCAAAGCAAGAGATGGTGGTGACTGTTGAGTATCACAGGTGAGATAAATGCAATTCTATTTCTGTGACAGTAAAACACTTTGTTGGGTTTTTTTTTCTGTGTATGAATATAATCACTGATTTCTGTAGTTCTGAGTTAAAACCTGGTTATTATATGAGTGAATCTTGGCTCATTTGAGCCCTTCATGTTTCCAGCCAGCCTGGATTAGGACACGATCTTGCAGCTTTATTTCTGACAAAGTATAAGAGAGATTAGTGAAAAGCCTGACAAGAGAATGGGGACATATCTCACAGCTAAGGCTCGTTACAAGTGACCCTGCCTCTCTTTTTGGATCTAAATTACATACAGGCCATATAAATCTATTTCTATCCCACTATTAAATACCCTATTATAAATCACAGAAACTCAGACCTGCTTTTGGATGCATCCAACGTGCTTCCAAATTAAGCCAGAACCTACTTTGGGTTTTTTTTTTTCCCCTTCCCAAACCTCCCATCAGTGCTTGAGGTAATGAATTACCATCTCATGTTTCTGATCTAAAAATACAAGAGGGTTGTACATTTCTTCATCCATACAAACATCAGTAAAATGAACTTTCCACTTCATGGTTCCCATCCCCTTGAGTTCATCCTTTGTCTCCAGGCAAATCAGGGAGTTGTGCAAGTAACATCTGTGACAAACTTGCTGGGTTTGCATCTATGCAAAACCCCTTTTTCCACTGTTAGCTTTGTTTTTCTGGGAGTGGGAGGAAAATATAACCCATTTGCAGTTCCTGAAATCCAGCTGCATGCAGCGTGGCCTTGAGATTATTTTCACTAGATAATAGTCCCTGTTGAACTGCCCTGGCTGCTGAAAGAGGTACCAGCAGCAGAGTATCTTCATTGAGGGAAAAAGGGTTTGAGGGAGTTACAGGTTTTTGACAAGAGATGATTTTAGGGAAGCCAGAAAATACTTTTGCTGCTTTTACTTTGGAAGTCTGTGCAAGCTGATGTTTCTGCTGTCCACGTCTCAAGGAGGACAAGGTGAAGTTCAAGAACATACAGAGAAGGGTAACTCAAATCATCAAGGACATAGAGCAGACATCTAATAAGAAGCTGAAATGACTGAGACGTCTCAGTTTGAAGAGAAGGCTAACGGTTGGTTGATCATATTTTATGGAGTCATGGAGACAATGGATGAAGTGAGGGCAGAGTTACTATCCAGATCCGCATTGGTGTGACTCAGTGGAGGGTTCCTGTCACTGTATGCACTCTTTTCATGTGGTTCTGCTGCCTTTGCCACTCTTAAGTATCTGTTGAGTGCTTGTATCCTCCAGAGGAATGGACACAGATCTGTTCTTGTTCAAAGAGTGTGTGAAACTTGGCTGTGGCCAGTTCAGCAGGAAAGAAATGGTGTATAGCTGAGTGAATCTAACTTATGGAGAAGCCCTCTCCCAAAGGATGTGACACTGAAATAAAACAAGCAATTTTCAAGCTTCCTGAAGGCTTTCAAGTCTGTTCACTTGTCCACAAAGTCCCTATTGTCCTTTTTAAATATATTCCACAACCCCAGTCAGCAACAGAGTTTCTTAATCACTTGACATTGTAATTGTCTTAGGGTAATCTGTTTTTACATGCAAATTCAGTTCAAGATGTTGAAAAGGGATTCATGCAGGCTGCCAGAAAACTCATGGGAAACCCACTGTAGCTTTTCCAAAACACTTAAGCAGAAGAAATTCTCAGGCAGTAGAGGAGAAACACCCACATATAAGTTTTCTGTGCCAGAAGAACCTGTATCAATGGCAACAACCCCCACCCCCAAACCAATATATACAGTGACAAAACAGTAGACATGTGCTACCAATCAGCTCACTCTATATATATAAAATTAGAAGAGTGAAGTTGTGGATTGAGTCTCACATGTATTCTTTCCTTTCAGGTGTTCTTCCTCATTGTGCATAGTGTGAACATTAGGTTTTGTGGTGTCGCAGAAGACAGGTGTAATGTGCGTAAAGTAGGAAATATCAATCATCTCAGGCTGTACAAACACAAAATAATTCATATATTTGTCCTTTAAAAAGGAATTTAAGATCAGTGCATGTAGACTGAATCCATGGTAGACCTCGAGGCAACTCAGATGTAGATTTTCTAGGTCACTTTAGCAGAAGTGGACATGCTGCAGGTTAAAAGTAGGGAGCTCTCACCACTGTGTGTGCATAAGGGTCTCAGCATTGCTTCTGCTGGGTGGCAGCTGAATGGTGCAGCATTTGGGTTCCCTCTCCTGGTGCAGCTTAAAGCCCTTCCCAGCGGGTTTGTGTGGCAGAGTGGTACTCCTGAAAGATTCTGAATTAACTTCCTTTGTGGTTAACCTTTTTTTGATCTTATGTAGTTAGCACATCAGCAAACCATCCCTCTTTGAAATGGCAGGGAATGTACCCCCAACTCCCAAAATGAGTGATTTACAACCTAAGCAGGTGTTAAATACACGCTTAAAGGCTCTACTTAATAGGGATGGTGTAGGTTTTTGCTTCCATGCTTTTATTCCTGAAAACCTTAATGATGACTTTGTCACTGGGCAGGCTGTACTCCCGGTGCTTCACAAACCATTACCTAGATTTTTGTCACCATCCATAATGTCATTGTCTATACAGCTATGAAAAATGGTACTTTCAGGCACAATGTGAAAGCAATAACAGTGTTTAGTTTCTCTAGCTTTTTTTGAAGGCTTAATGAGTGTAGAAGTAAGAATGGACTCTGGTTTTAAAGCAGAATCAGAACTCTGAAGCTTTAGAATGCCTTTTAACTTTCCTGCAAACTTTTTTTTTGTAGCCTTAGGCTATTCACCTCTCTCAGCTGCTTTGTCTTCATTTCTCAAAGTACCTTTGTGAACTCATCTGAGTGCTGGAAGACCTACCTGAATTACCATGTGTCATGAAATTATCAGCTCTAATATTATTGCATTACAAGGGACAGTTGGAACAAGGATGATACTTGCTCTGTCAAGTCCTTACCTGTGAAGATGATGTTCTGTAGTGGGTAAAAAGGAGTCCTTTAAAAAAAGAACCCCAAATTCCCTCAAGCCTGAGTACCAGGTAAACTGTTCAGGAGCCACAATGAGTGCAAGAATAGATTTAGAAGGACATGCAGTTGCCTAGTTCTTTGCTTTTCTCTAGACATGTGCTATTGACTGGTTGTTTTTGGCAGAGTGAAAGAGTACGTGGATTTCTGGCTTGACCCAGTGTTGCTGTGTTCAATCTAATACCTCTATAGTCTCTGTAGTTAGGTGGAAAATGTTAATCTGGTCCCTACGTGGTCTCTTTTATTCTAAAAGAATTAGAATGAATTACAGATGGACATATTTATGGTCCAGTTGCCACTTTTGAAAGCTCCCAGCTCCTTTTTAGAGCTGATCTGGAGTAGAGTGGCATTGCTTGCAAGTCGTGCTTTGCTGTGCTCACCTGAAACAGGCACCATTTCCATCAAAAGGTTCCTACTCTTCAGTTAAGTGTTGGCAAGTGGCACAACTCAAAAATAACTGTGTAAATTTCTCATGGCTCACAGTATAGCTGTAAACATTTCTCCATAGTTCAGCCTACCATGTGCAAGATACAGTGCATAATTGCATTGGAAAGGCTCTAAAATCATGTAGTCCATACATAGACTCTTACCAGACATCTGTCTCCTGTGTATATTTGGTCCTAAGCCCTAACAGTTGGACTGATTTCTCTGTGCACCTCCACAAAGTCAGAGCAGGATTTTGAGGAGGATACCAAGAACTGCAAAATGTGAACAGCATAGCATTGCCATGTAGAAATGGAGAAACTTAATTTTCTGTCATTTCTTACTTAGGCCGGAGTATCTTCTGCCTGGAGAACCGCAGAGAGAAGTCTTACTTTTCTCCCTCAGGTTCATCTACCAAGATGTCTTGCCTCACCTTGACAAGTGCTAGGGCAACATGTGTGGGCTGGTGCTGTGCCCTGCTGGGTCACCTATCAGCTGGGAACTGGAAGATCTCATCTGTGTAGCAACCATGTCTCACCTGGCCCTGGCATCTCTTAAGCTTAAATCAGGACTAATGGGAAGGAAATGGTATGAGCAGACCAGCTGCCAGGCAGAATTGATTCACTAGGAAGTTAGAGTTACACAGAAGAAAGAAATTGCCAGTTGCTTTTGCATTGCTGGTTGGTTTTGATTTAGGAGAAATATCTGCAGCGTGCATCCTCGGTACAGTGATGGGATGAAAATAAAAGGCAATTTCTTAATTTTGTTCTCATGCCAAATTCAACTTGACACTTAAAAATTGCTCACTTGTTTTGAAGGGCTAGAAAATACTTTAGAATTCTTTGAAGGGATTATGCAGGAGGCAAAATCAGTATGAACAGCAGAACCAGCATTATTAGGCCTTTCAGTGGTAAAGAACTGAAAATCTTCTAACCCCTCCCTCCCCAATGCTTTGAAAACAAGGGATGGTAGAGCTTGATATTTTGCAGAGCTAGAGTTTGGAAGCAGTTTGTCTGATTTATCCCTGCTTTAGGTTTGTTCAGATCTAAATTAATTCCAGTAAAACCAACAGGATTTGATCAACATGAAATAGGATTCTCATGGTGCAGCACAGAGACAGTGGACATGGGAGGGTTGTCTACATTACATAATGGAGCAAGGAGGGAGCTGAGGCAGCAGGACACAGTGCAGGGCTCAGTACCTGTTCAGCAGGATGACAGTGCTGCAGGTTCACATAGAGCTGACCTTGGATAAAAATCTCAGTGCAGAATAAGCCCAGGTATTGTTTTTTTTCCACTTGGTGCCCGTGCCTTGAGTTTCAGCTTAACTTTGCAGATATAAGTGTGGTGAAATCAATTAAGCAAGTGTGGTGTGACATGGATGTCGTTAGAACTGCTCCTGCTATTTCAGTAGCTTTCTAAAAGGTGGTACCAGCTAAGTCAGTACAGACTCTATGAGGAGCTATGCCTGAAGGTCATTCAGCTAAAGTCACCTTAGAGATTGCTAATGAGTGTGTAGTGTGTGAGCTGCTTTATTCTAACCTGTGTTGCTAATTGCCATGTTTTACACAGGGCCTGTTGCAATCTTAGTGTCAAGCTGTTGGAGAAAGAGCAAACAAGTCGGGTTCAACTGACTGATGGCCACGCTAAAGTCACTACTGAGGGTGAAGCTGGGTTAAGGTGTTGTAACACACTAAGCAGTGCTAAATGGCCAAGTTCTTTTCCAAGCACATATAGCACTGCACAATGCCAGATAAAGCATTAGCTGGATTTTCATTACTAGGATCTAAATATTTATTCTGAGGTGAATAGTACTGGGAAGACACTGAATTTATGCTAGCAAACATGTATCATCTTGGAAAACGTCTGGCAGGCAATCACATGCACTGAGAGAAGAGTTAACAGATGCAATGAACGCTGGAGAAATGCATCTATTGTGAAGTCCTTTTTACTGAAATTACAGCTGGGAAGATGATCTCCAGTAAAGCATTAAATTGGGTCAACAGCTAAAAAGGCTCGAGAAGATACATTGATGACAGCAAATGGTATATGGAGAGGAAAGGAACAGCAGTGTGGTGCTGGGCGTGACAGGCTTTTAAATGCTGTAAGGGTGCCATTAACATGTAAGAAATAATACATTAGAGAAAACATCATGAGATGATGAATAATTCTCAGATGTTAAGGCATAAGGCTCAGCAGACTGCTTCTAATCCTATGGGACTGATTGCTCCACGGTAGCCATATTCCCTGGAATCATCTTGTACAGTAGCATTTATGAAATATCTTAGTTCTTATGACTTAAAGAAGCTGTGTGGATGAGAGCTGCCATTGTTAAAAGATTGTGAGTATAAGCTTTGCAGACACTTGCTTGTCCTCCCACCACCCCTTGCTAAGCTCCTGCCGAGCTGAGCTGAATCCTGGTTAAAAAATAAACAAAAATCCCATGTCAGGTATTCACATTTGTGTGTGGGGCAAAGCGGAGCTGTCACTTCACATATGTAGTGTGCAGTAACTCTGGGATTGAAGGATTTGATGAGTTATCTATTTTAAAGGCAAGGAAGTCTACCTCAAGGTTACCTTTCAGAGAAAAGGTTTTGTCAGAGGAGCTGACAAAGATGGGGCTGCACATAAGTCACCAGGACTGAGCAGTGTTTGCCTGAAGAGTCTGATCACTGATCAGGAAATGCGACAGTGCTCTGCACTTACAGATAGCTTGATGCAGGCTCAAAGAAGTCTCATCAACTCTGTTAATGAGTTGTAAGTGATCACTGACACTGATGGTTCAGTATCCAGGTCCACACCACATCTCCCTCACCCTGTTGAGAGGCTGGCCTCTCACCTCTGCTCCCTGCCTGCCTGCCGCCTTGCCTGGAGCCACGGTGGAAGGCTCTCAGGGCAGCTCTTTCCTTCCTTGCCTTTGCTGGTGTGTACCTCGCTCTTCCCATACCCTTTTCATTTGGTTGCTTCCCAGTGGGGTCTTTTCTTTTGTTGGCTGCTGATGTGTGTCTGGGGCTCATTAGTAAATGTAAATTTTACTGATCAGTGGAAAAGGTGCTCTGAGCGATCTTGGAGAATAATAGATCAGGGAAGAGCGTGCTGTGCAGAACAGCTTGGGCCTCTGTGGCACCGTGTGCCCTTCCCTCCGGGGTTTATTTTATTCGGGTTCAACAGTTAAAGGACCTTAAGAATGTATTTTCTAATATTTCTCTGGATGCCTCCCAGTATCTGAAACTGAAGCTCGCTGCAGGTTTTGCAAACACTACATTCATCCCAGAATTACTAGGAGAAGGGAGAGTCACTTACACTGCTTGAATCAACCCAGTCATACCAACATTGTTCCACAAACAGTTGCATTGGAGTGTTTGATGAATGTTATTCATACAAATGTGACTAAGAGCTCTGAGTCCGGCATAGTGTAGGCAGCCTATGTGCAAAGTTCCCTTCACAGCCCTAACAATGTATCTTAATCCTGATTTTTTTAGCAATTCCTTGTGCCATTTCAGTCTTGGTCCTCCTCCTCACCGTGATCATCACCGGGCACATAAACAGATCATACATGTGCACAGCTCTGACAGCATGCCACCCTTCTCATGCTACCTTTTTACTCCAGTCTAGGCTTCAAACTGATCTGCCAGCATAGGTCAGGTCTGATCTGCAGCACAGCTTATTGCTGATCATAGATCACTCTCCTAATCCAGACTGTGGCAGAGGACACAATGTAAATTAACTGGGAAAGGAAAAGAAAATATAACCTGACCTCAATTGCCTAAATTAGCTTAAATGTGCCCATGTCTCTTAGAGATGTTACAGAAATGTAATCAGGAATGACAGGGCACTGTACTTGTGACAAGAGGTGTCCAGAAAAAATGCGATGCTGAGCTTTATGTTGATAACAAAATGAAGCAACATAGCACTCCTTGAATCGTGTGCTCACATTTGTGTTCTGTTGCGATCCATTGACCATAGCCATTTACAGGGAAAATAATGCCAAGGAAGGAGAAACTGTTGTTGAACAGTCCAGAGTAAATCTGGTGTAATTTCTGTCTTGTGCTCTGAAACTTGGAGAAGTCTCAGTTATGTACTCATGGTTCAGTTGTTGTAACTGTAGGGCAAAAGAAATCCTGGTAGACCCAGCTGGTTTTTACCTGCCAGCAAAAGCATGGGCTGGTTTTAGACTTTCCAAGTCTTGCTGAGAAACATTGGGTAAAATTCCAGCAGAGTACAAGACTTTGAATTTTCTTTGCTTGAACTCTGGTGTACTAAATATTGCCATTAGTAACAGATGCAACAAATATGCTTCCTCAGGTCGGTGCTGCCACAAAAGGGTGAGCTTTTCTAAATTGCCAATAATTCTATGGAAAAGTGTCTTGCACTCAAAAGGGACGTTTTTTAACTTCACAATTTTCCATTATGCTTTTAAGTAGTTTAAATACATACTGTTGTCTGACAAGTAGCCTTTGTGGTGGTGTGCATTTCAACAGTTTGAGGTCTCGTTTGAAATAAGTGTGCAGTTTTCAAGTGCTGTTCTGAATGAGGAAATGCCTGTTATCTAAGTGTTGAATAAAACAAGAGTGTTCAGGGTAATGCAATGCACATGCATGTATAATTGTAAACAATATCAATCCATTTTGAGTGGGAAGAAGCTGACAGTTATGGAGTAGTGGCAATGAAAATAAAAGCAAGGGAAACCAAAGTGTGAAAGGGACAAAATACAGCATCTTTTTCATCATCTGGGCTGGCAGGGAAGTGACGTGGCCAGCACATTGCAGGCTTGCTCTAATCAGTTAATGTCGCTTCTCAGAACGCTTCCCAAGACTTTGAAATGCTGCCAGACCTTTGCCAAAGGTGGTATTTACATCTGCCACAAATAGGCAGTTAAAACCAAGCCAGTTGAAACAGTCTCTGAATGAAACACTTGATTTTTGCTGTTGTTGGCTTTGTTGATGAACTGGACAGGTTATCTCACAATTAAAGACTTGTACAGAAAATTGCTGAAGTTGAGCAGCTCAAAGGAAGGTCAGGTGGCTGGCGATTCTAAAGGAGGCTGAGGCACTGAGAGCAACGAGGTGTTTGCTATCTAATCCCTGTGCAGAAGACATGTGCCTTATGTGAGACAAGATCCTAGATGTGCCACGGTTTGAAGGTTTTTGTGAGCTTATTCTCAGCTGCTGGGCTCTTGAGGGAGAAGTTGATGGTCCCACACTGCAGACATATTTGCCCTACCTTGATCTATCCAGCCTTTTCAGGCTTTCAAGTTACTAATTTTGGGGTTTATGCCAATTGAGAACCAAAGTTAATTGACTGCTGTGACACTGCTTCCATGCTGGTGTTTCCAAAGTCACCTGCACTATCAGAGACTGCCACGGGTTTGTGTGGAGCCGCTTTTTGCTTGGTAACAGGGAGATGCAGTGCTGGGCCCAGTAAGTAGTTATCGAAACATCCTCCAGGTCTGAAGGCAGATCCACCTCCAGCCCAGCTGGGACAATCTGGTGCCTCTGCTATCGCTACTTGAGGAGGAGAATGCGCAGTGAAAGGAGGTGCAGGAGTGGTACAAGATGGAGGTGGCCATGCAGGCTCCACAGTCAGAGAAGGAGGAAGGAAGGAGGAACGCTGGACCAGAGACCCCTCTGCAGCCCATGGCGAGAACACAGCTGTGCCCCTGCAACCCACGGAGGGCAATGGCAGGGCTGAGAGCCACCAGCAGCCCCGGGCGAGTGTGTCTGGATGTGCAGAGCCTGTGTGAGGGGCAGCCATGGCACAGGCTGTGCTGGAGCCTGCGAGCCCCAGAGACACACACAGAGGGGAGAGGAGCCGCAGCCCTCGGGATGAACACACACAGAGCCCAGCCTGTGAGGGACCCTGTGCTGGGGCTGGGAGGGCTGGAGAGGAGCCCATCTGCCCTGAGGAGAGACAAACAGCAGGAGCCATTGGGAAAGGACGGGCCGAAACCCCCATTCCCTGCCCCCTGAGCCGTTCAGGGAGGGAGGAGATGAAGACACCGAGATCAGGGCTCAGAGCCCTCAGGGGAGGTGGGTGGGAGAAAGTGGCCTGAAAGAAATGGTTGTGCTGTTCATCATTGTGCCACTCTGTGGTGTGTGGTTTTGGTGGTTTTGAGGTTTTGGAGGTTTTGGTTTCTTCCCCAAGTTGAGTAGTCTTGTCTGCTTTGCCTGGAATTGTAAGTGGCAATTGGAGTCCTCCCTGTCTTTAGGGCAATCCAAAGGCCCTTGGT
This sequence comes from Urocolius indicus, assembly GCA_013401255.1. Classification (NCBI taxonomy): domain Eukaryota; kingdom Metazoa; phylum Chordata; class Aves; order Coliiformes; family Coliidae; genus Urocolius; species Urocolius indicus. The sequence goes on along the minus strand of WBNH01006829.1, from coordinate 137,697 downwards.
ACTTACGGCTGCTTGTTGTCCTTTGTTCCTGGATGGACCTAAAGGGTGACAAAGACATTAACAGCCATACCTGTCACTGTCTGGTTGCAGCTTGAGAGGAGGGAGGCTTAGCTAGTATCCTTCTCAGAAGCACTTATCACTGCATTGCTGGAGATCAGATCCAAAGGACCAGAAGATATATAAACAAAAATGACTGTGTTTGCAAGTGTCCACTGACTATGACAAGGTGAGGGTGCTAGGCATGAGTTTGAGGGGAATCCTGAAGAGTGGCTTCAGATACTGTTACTCTGGATATTACTCCCTGTACAGGAGACTGGAAAGAATATGTGGACTAAACTTTAGCTGCATCCATTCCCTGTCCAGAATAATACCCTAAAGCTATTCAGAAATGGCATTTGCCCTAAGATGTCAGTGTGAACTGCAGTGTAAGCATAGATTTACTCAGCAGCCTTTACTGCAACTCTTATCACACACACGTGGGAGCACTAATACCCTAAGCTGCTGCAGGGATTCATTCAGCGAGTTGAAGCACCCTGTATGAAGTTGCAGCCCTTGAAGCATAATGTTGTGCCCATTGGTATTTCTGACTCCCACACTAACTGTGACTGTTTGTCTCTGCTCAAGAAGAAGATCAAGAGTTTGGAAACACTGAGATGCTACTCAGTTTGGTGGGATGGAGACAGAGAAAGTAAATGCAATAACTTTTCCTTTGAGGCATGATGTTATGCTTAGGGCAACCTGCTGGTTTTCAGCTGGGATGTTTCTGACATGACAAATGTCATTTCGTCATTTCTTGGAAGAGTCTGTCAAAAGAGCCATGGAGGGCAGAGTACACCAAAGAAAAGCTGCACAGAGGGCTTGCCTGGGCACCCTGCAAGAAGCTGCTGTAGTGGTAGCATAAATCATTGTCAAACTCCAGGTTTCCTCATGTTTCTATCTCCAGAGTGTTCTTGTGAAAGCCTGATTGTGTGTGCAGCTGCACCTCGTGACCTCCCAAGTAATAGCATGTGAAGAAAGTATTTAGTTTTCATTAACTAGGATAGTTACTGCTAATTAACTAATGTAAAAAAAGCCTTCAAGTTAGATGCAAAATGAACTTTCCTTTCAAAGACTGCCACGAAAGTGTGTTTCTAATTAGAGATGCTTTGCTTGGCTAGGTAAGAGCTATTTTACTTACTGTGTTTGTGCAGGAAGCTGCATCCATTTCCATTAGCTGTCTGTCTGACACTCATGGGTGAGTCTAACTTGGTTTGTCCACATCAGCCCATGCAGCAGGTTTGAATAGACCAAGGAGACAGCACAGCCTGACCCTGTTGGCTTGTGGTAAGAATCAAGGGCTGCCTTGCCGTCACCTAGAAAGGTGTGTGCTTTGCTTTTTGTGAAGAGTCTGGAAATGCTCACTGCCAAAAAACCACCAGTCTCAGGGAGCAGCTTGTCCCCCTCCCTGAGGTTGTCTGGGGCAAGAGAGGAGTGGGGATGGTGAGAGCCCTTGTCCTGCTCCAGCTTTTGTTTGTTCAAGTGATGTTTGGGCAGTCAATTTTAAATGTGTTGGGGAAGCACCTTTAAAATCCAAGAGAAGATGAGCAAGCAGTTTTCTTCTTTGTTTCTGATTGCTGTCTGTGACTTGGAGCAAACAGTGGGTTAAATTCACTGGTGTTTGTCTGAGTCAGTGGGGCTCTGTATCTTCTTGTGATTTGCCTTTCTCTAACTCCTCACCCAGCTGTGAAGGTCTTGGACTATTTCTTACCTGGCTGGCAACAGATTTTGAATGCAACATTCCTCTCCTGAAACACAGTTTTATTCTCATTTGTCATTCAGCTAATTGGAGCAAAAATACAAGTTTCATGTCAATTAAAGATGTCCATGGACTAAGTTTTGGATTCCCGGTGCTAACAGTAATAACAGTTGCTTTTGTATTTGTAGCTTACTGATGATAGACCCAATTAATAAATGTGATTTAGTGCAATATAAGCAGCAGAAGCTTGTGTGAAACAGCATAGAATCATAGGCTGGTTAGTTGAATAAACTGCAGGAGATGGAAGGATTTCTCATTTTGCTGTCCACAGGAGGAAATTCTGATAAAGAATTAGCAGATGAAGCAACAATAAGGACAGAGATGCAGGTATTAGAGACTAATCACAGGCTTTTATATTGCTCCATGTTTCTGTGAAGCAGGGTCTCTTCTAGCAGCCCACTTCTCCCCCTGCCAGGCAGCAAACTGCTCATCTCTGCCTACATCTGTAGTTGCTGCCCAGGTGTCTTTACTGAGACCCCAAAGGAGGGGAGAGAGAGATGTTTTGTGGTAGTTTATTTTTCAGTTCCTAAAGGAGTAAAACAAAGGACTTAACCTAAAGATAGGTTTTTCTTTGGTATTGCCACTTAGAGCTATACAGCAAAGAGCTCCTGTTCATGCATACATCACTTAGGCTCGTTTGTTTTGAGCTCAGCAACTAGGGCATGCCAAGAGTTGCCTTCAGCATCATTCAGATGAAGCAGCTGCCCCAGGTTACATGTAGCATTTTTAAATGAGTGAAACATCATTAAAATAGTTTTAAAAGACACAAGAGATCTGAAGAAGGCTGTAGTAGAGAAAAAGCCAAAAGCAGTTCAGAGTAATGCTTCTTCTGGATAATTAATTTCTGTGTTTTCATATAGCAACAGTTGTTGGCTCAAAGTCTTTCATCATAGTTGTGTCTGGTATCTTCCCTCCCCACCAAACGTGGGCCAGTGAGTTCGAAAGTTGTACGGACTGGGTGAATCAAATATATGGGCATCAAGACTGAATAAGCTGAGGTTTTGGTGGAGAATTGGTGTTGACTTTCTGGTAGAGATTGTCCCATCTCTCTGCAAGCACTGTTGGAGAGCTGCTCAGGTCTGGGATGCAGTCTAGAGTAAGCTTCCTCCAGCAGCTCATTTATGCACCAGAGACACCGGTAAGTACAGTGTGGCCACGCTCACGGAAATGGCCTTGAATGCTCTCCAGAACACCAGCTTTTGAAATCACCATGCAGCATGCAGTTCCCTTCTTCTTCCCTCTGGCTGTTCTGACATGTATTATTGATGGCCTTCCACCAGCCTCTCTCACGCTGCTCCTGCAGAGCTCTTGGGCACTGCTGAGCTGAAGCAGGTGCAGGGACCAGCGTGAAGCCTGAGCTGCTGATCTCCAGGCTGTCAGGTCTTGTTTCTTTTCATGCATGCTTCCTAGCACTGATAGGACTACTTGATACTGGCACATAAACTGAGGAAGACTTGTAGAGAATTTTTTGTTTTCTTCTTTTTCCACTTATTTGGTTGTTACTAATTTTCCTTTTTTTTTAATCTCTTACGGGTTGACTGGGTAGGAAATGCAGAACTGTGTCTTGCTGAGTTGACTGCAGGTATAAGAGTATTCCTCCACTGTCCCTCACCCCTCTGTTTAGCAGATTTATGCAGTCTGATGTTTACTACATTTTCACTTAAACCATTTGGCATCATAAGGCACATTAGGTGGATATTGAGTGTCTAATTCCTGTGATGGCAATATTTTCTTTTTTCATGAAGTTATTAGCAGTCAGTACCAAATCCTGCTCACTCACTTTTGTTTTACATATGCTAAATAGAGAAAAATCTGTCAGTACTACTTATTTCAGAGCTTTAAGTTTCTCATTTAGTCAAATTTATCTGTGACATCACTTTTAAACTAATGCTCTCTGTTAAAAATCGTAAAGAGAAGTTCACTGTATGCCCTTTACATTTGAGCATGGTTGGGGAAACGTGAATAGAAACAACAATCAAACACAGTTGAGCCTAGGAAAAAATATTCAGTTCACTCACACATTCATATTTGATTTTTTTATGATGTACACATGTGCACAGACACCTATTTTTCATAAGCCAAGTATGATCACACAGGAGAATGATGTGCAGCAAGTCTTCAAAGAAGCGTTTTTACTTCAAATAAGTATTCTTAGCTTTATACAAGCTGCAATCTTACAAAATAAGTCAGAGCAAGAAACTGTTCTTAGATTGTAGAAAGCAAATGGCAAGAGAGTTACTGAATTGCTCTGGATAGTTACTGAAGCTTACTGCAAAGCTTGGTACTCAAACTACCTGAAAATATGAAAAAATGTCGAAGTTCAGAAGCAGGTCACAAGGAGAAATGTTCATCGAGCTGAGATTTTAGCTTGAACATCTTTGCTCTCTGCTAGCAGTCTATCTTTAGGCTATTTTAGCAGCAAACATCTAATTATGGTTTTCAGCTAATGTAGGTGACAAACATCAAGACAAGGTTTTGATTGTTTATCTGTGCCAATCTCCTCTGCTAATAGAGAAAGACTAATAGCATCATAACCTTCCCATACCTAATAAATAAGCAAAGTTTGTATGGCAGCACAGAGGTCAGAGGCTTTTTTGTTCCCTCTCTGCTGCACAGTCATGGACACAAGCAGCTCCTCTCATGCCTTGTATTTAATTTGTAGTAACTGATGGTCAAGTGCCTGCACCTTTGGTTCCACAGAAATGCTTTAGCTGCCATTTATTGTCATAGCACCATCTTCAACCTGAGAGTTGGCAACCCAGGAGCAAGCAGTCATCCAGTGCAGTACTGCTGTGAGCTACCATGCTTGGCTTTCCATCTGAAAGACCTTATGGTTACTGTGCTCTTCTGCTTCCCTAGAAAAGGTTTTACATTAAAGGTGGCTTGAGCCACTTCTGGTTCTGATGTGCAGAACGGTGAAGGCAGTAAGACTTAAATATGGCACCACATTTCAACACACATGATGCTCACCCTTTTAGAGTTGTGTGTGCTCAAGTCCTCATCCAACCTGCACAAATGAAGGAAGGGGTGAAGGGTGAGGGCAGTAACTGGTGGCTGGATGGAGGAGCAAGCCAGGGGTCGATGAGGAGGGAGGAACATGAAAGAGGAAATACTTTGGAGTCATTTTTGGGGGTTCTTTGGTTACATGGTTTTAGTTTTTTTGTTTGGTTTGTTTTCCCTTGCTGTGTGAGTTTAAGAAAACCCTCAGAGCTGCAGAACTATGCAGGGTAGAATTTATGGGTAAAAACATGTTATTCTTTGTGAGACAGGGAAGCTCTAAGGAAATGGCTTTCTTTGCAGGGATTGTTTTTACCAACAAGAATTATTGTACATTTTTTTTTCTGTCCACTTATAGACAGGCCTATGGCTATATTGCTCAAAAAGTTATCCCACTGAAAGGTGAGTTGCTGGAAGGTGTGTTGGATACCTTTTAATTCCATATCAGAGGTAGGTATAGATAGAGAAGAAACTTGGGATATAGTTTCTGAGAAAATTATGGAACAGGAAGACTTTGGATCTGCCTCAATACTGAATATTTCAGTACTTCAGTGACTTCAGCAATGGCCTTACCTGGTAAGATGATGATTTTTTAAAGCAAAATGAAAACCCCTTATCCTCTTTTGTTAATAATTTGCCATTTAGTAGCAGTGTCAGACTTGAGTGCTAACAAGATTAACAGCATAGAGGTGTACAAGTCAGACTTGCTTATTGTAACTCCTTTCTATCTAAAAGTCAAAGTCTTACCTCTGAGAGTCCTGTGTTTATAACAAGTTTAAACATTAATACAATTTAAAACATGAAACAGGGGTCCTCGTGTACCTCTCAAACCACCAAATGTAGTTCCTATCTGTAGAGTTGCTTTCGTTGTGTCTTGGCATGAAGAAGGTAGATTGTTCTAATGTGATCTGTGATTTAGTGTTTACTTGGGCTTATAAATCATGTTGTTTGTGTGCTGCTTTAGTATGTTACTCTGTTTTCAGTACATTAGCTAGATATGACCTATAATCGAGTCAACCCATCTGCCTCTCAGCTGACAGTGGACAAAAAGTCCAATTTTTCAACGTAGTTTTGTTTATTAATTCCTTCTTTCAGCATCAAGCAGCCAAAAATGTAGTGGAAAAGGTGTTCTGGCTAACCATTCTTATAGTCCTACACAACTGAGATGTGTAGGCATTATTCTACAAGCAAAAGTGCACTAGAGCAGAAGCCAGTGCTTTAGAAGATAAGGTAAAGTGGGCATCAAGTACACTTGTACAAGCAGTTGTTTATGTGAAATAAGATTGAATATGTTTATGGTGTTGTTACCTGTGCTAGATGTTCTCCTTCCACACCACCAAAACAGTTAACTTGAACCTGAAGTCCAGAAGAGCAAAATTACTTGCGTCACGCAAAAGGATTGTTTGCTATTTGAGTTTTATAGCTAATACATTCTACCTTTAAGAGAAGAAAACCCAGCAACTGTGTCTAAGTGCAGATATCACCTGACAGTGATGGAAAGGGGGGTAAGAATGGCTGTTTCGTGCTTGGGAGGTAGCTCACTTGCTCACTCTCCTCATGTGTTGAAACAGCCACAGGATGCAATGTCTGCTCCTTTTATTCTGTTCTGTACTTTCTCAGTGAATGAAACAGTAAGTTAGCACCACAGGGCCAGAGACAAGCTTTTGTGTTGTCTGCTGGCAGGAGAGGCAGGTGGAGTGCTGGGCAATTCTGTTACTGTGAGCCACATCTTCAGCTGTCCCTTAGGCAGGCCCCCGTAGAGAAGCAAGCATTTCCTTTTGGTAGCTCATTGCTGTCTTGCTTTGCAGGATTCCCCCTGAATTAAGCAAAATACCAGGTTAGGTGTCAAGAGTTAGAAGTCTTTCAAGTTACTGTCTCCAGCAGGGCTCACAGAAGTTGTTGCTGTTCCCGCTCAGGCAAATGACATTTGTGTTGTGCAGAGCTGAGGCACCTCTTCTGCCTTTTGGAAAGGTTTGAATATGTATTATAAAATAAAGGGTTAAGAGGAATAGCAGGGCCCTAGTTGGACATTAGACGCATTTAATACCAGAGTTGAATCAAACAAACGTCAGTTTGATGCTGACATTTGAAAGCAAAGCAGATACGGCATCATTCTAACTTCAGCTGCCACAAGCAAATGATGTGTTTCTTGATTCATTATTGGCAGAAGGAGGAGAACTTTGTTGGAGGGAAAAAGAATTTGACATTTCTTTTTATATAAACAAAGAAAATTATTATCTTTTTTTTTTTCCCCCCAAACTGTTGTAATAAATTGTTTTGTGTAAATATTCCCCTCGGCAAATTGACAATCTCATTGCTACCAAAGGACAGAGCTAACGTTAGTGAAACCACTGAATAAATCATAAACCAGTGTTGACATCAATAACAAATATGTAAATAACTTAATTGACTCACAGCAGAACTCATAACTACTGTTCGAGTTGCAGCATTTGCTTTGCCAAAGGGAAAACACCAGTCATTTTTAGACTAATAAATGGTAGTTGCCATGCATGAAGATCTTAATGATGATGTTAATGATGATCATGTTCTGAGGACTGTGTGTGCATTTTTATTTCGTGCCTTTCATTTAGCTATGTGTGAGGTTTGTTGGTTTTCATGCTAGCAATAGCTGCTATCAAAGTCAAGGGCCAAAAGCAATCAAGCAGCTGACTTAAAGAGGCTTTGTGACTCCTCTGTTATGCAAACTGACCCAGCAGCATAACCTAGAACATTTGAATAAATGAATTCCTCAATTAAGATAACTTTGGTCAGACACCATCAGATCTGGTTTGATTAATTCTCCGATTACTTAAGTTTTTCCTCTGCCACTCACCTAACATATCAGAGAGTCAAGTAGAGCACAGGAATAATGTCTCCAATAACTGATAAATGCCCAGACCTTCTCATCTCACCGAAGCAAAATGACATCCAGACTTTGCAGAGTGTTCAGGTGGGATATGGGTGTGCAGAGCAGCCCTGCCTGTCACTGCCTTTTTGCTGGAGCTCTTTCCCAGCTCTAGAAGAGAAAGTCAGACGGTGCTAAACACTTCAGCTTTGTTTCTTCATGGGCTAAACCAAGGTCTTCAGTTTCCAACACTTGTAGTCTTAGATGTTTGTGTGATCATAAAATTACAACATCTTTGATGCGTATATTTAGAAGGTGTTAAAAAGCAACATGGACAAAACATACAAGTTATAGATGTATGAAAAAAATCAAAACCTGGATTCTTTCACTCTCCAACAACCAAATCTTCCCAAAGCCTCTTTCTTCCCTCTATTCTGAAATTCAAATGGAAATAACATTTCCTTTTGGAGTGGTGGAAAATGTGTGGTTTTCTCCTGTGTCTTTGCCTTCATAATTTTTTAAAGTAACTCTTTAGTTCTATGTTAAGAAAAAGCAAGGTGACTTTGTCACACCAAGAGGAAGAGAAACAAAATCCAACCTTTTCATGGTGGTGACTAGAGTTTCCTCTTTTTCCTGTAACTAATGAACAGGTCTGTGTTGCACCTACTTCACGGCATTTGGGGGTGAGGAGGATGTGTCTCATCTTTATTGTGGTACAGCACTTTGCAGTGCAAAGAGTTAAATGATGCATGAAATGACCTGTCACACTGTATTATGTGCCACAGTGTTATAAGCACAGAGGAATGCTTTAAAAAAAGAAAAGGCAGAAAAACCACAATTCCTGAAGCCCCATTTTTTTGTTGGTTTTGAGGAGAAACACTTGAGAGGGGTGTGTGTATATTTATGCATAACTTACTTTAGCTAAGCCACAGGAACCTATCAGCTATGAAAATGGAAAGAAGGGATATGCTGGGTAGTTTCCCTCATCAATTTCTTAGTGAAGATAACAGTGGAGATTTGGTGCCTGTGCTAGAGCTTTCCTGCAAGGAACAACAAAACCAAACTTGTACATCTCATACCAGAAGCAGCTTATGAACTGTTTTCTTGAGTCTCCAAGTAGCTTCATTACTGTGGGAGGAGTTAGGAATGTGTTTAGGAAGCTTTGCAAAATGAATAGAGAATGATGGTACACTGCATTTCTTATGAAACGATGATATTCTCAGGTTTCTAATGCATCTCATAAATTCATCTGCAGCTGAAGCTCAGATTGAAACAGGAATCCACAGTGTAGTTTTTGTCTTGTGGTTCACGTGTCCTCCTTATCACTACAAATACCTTTCTGCCCTTTCATGAGGGTATGGACCTAAATCTTCTCTCAGGAATGGGACCTAAATCTAAGTTCAAATTTAGGCCTTAAAGTTTTAAATGGAAAACAGTCACTTGAATGGGAGTGAGTTTCCTTCTGTTCTCTTCCTTTATATGCAGAATGTGGTCAGAAATGTAGTAGATAAATTCTTTATTTCCTCCTGCTAGTGGGGCAGAAAATCTGTTTTGCTTTATAAAGTTGAGAACTGGAGAGTGAGAGTCCTCTCGGAGTGTTTGATGTGATACAATGCCACTCTCTGCACTTCATTACTCAGATTTTTAAAGACAGCAGTACTGATGACAGAACTCTGATAGGGCATCCACCAGCTCCATCCCCAGTTCTTGTCTGCTTAATATTTATGTTGCTGTATTTCATTTCAGTAAATAATACAATGAATGAAATTCTTCAGATTAATTATGTAGCAATTGCTGCATTTTGAAATGGGGAGAGGGGATGTCTCTGAGAGGAGCAGCTTGCCTTTTTACACCTGCTCAGCGTTGTTTAACGTCATTTGTTTTCTGCCAGACCCAGGAATGGCCTTTTCCACTCTGTTGCATGGGAAGGCTCGTTTTCACATGCCAGTGGTGTGGTGAGGGAGGTGGCTGGATAGTCCTTTTGTTCCCCAGCCTCACATTCAAGGCAGGCAAGGTGGGAGGTGGCAGCTCTGTTTCCACTCCAGAGAAGGATGATGAGCTATGAGAATTCTTTTTAACTTCCAGCTTTGGGAAAGGTGCAAATGGGAGTCTGCTTGGGTTTGTGGGTTTGATTTGAAGGGGTTTGGGTGTAGTTCATAAGCATAAAGTTCATAAAGATTTGAGGAGCTGTAAGTTCCTGTGTGGGAACGAATCTGTGTGAAAGTGCCTTAGATTTGATGCTGAAGAAGAAAGCAAATTTCCTCTGCAAGTACTGTGTTTATCAAAGCATCACGAGGAGGAGAGAGAGGTGCTGCTTTCTCATGCCAGTTCATGCATAGACCACCACAGGCTAGAATTATTATGTAGTGTAATACTAAAACTCTTGTGTGTTACTTTTAATTGGGCTTGAAAAGCTGGCCTCAAATTGTGTTACAAATTGGAGACTCAGCCCAGCGTTGTTGGAGCATTTATGATTCTTGGAGCTTTCTCAAGTCATTCCAGCACAAAGAAAACTCAAGTTTCAGCATAATTTTGTCTTCTGTGAGAATGATTAGATGATGGCAAGAACTCCAAGTGAAATTCAGGGTGTGAGAGCTAACCCCCGAAAGAAGCACTCGCAAAATCAAAGGTGTTGAACTGAAACTCTTACTTGTGGTACTTGTCAATTCAAGCAGATTGTGGAGTGTTATTTTGAATGGCAGCTGGGTCACAGCTTGGCTTCTGGGTGTTGTCGAGTTTGGGTTAATGAGCTTCACCTTGGTGCCCTGCCTGTGCTGGGAGCAGCAAGGGACCCAAATGCCCATGCCCTGTGTGTGGGCACAGGCACACAAAGGAGCTCTGCCGTGCCACGTACAGGGTTCACTCCTTCTACAACAGTCACCTTGCAGGCTGTGGTAGGCACGTCTGCTCCACTGCTTCTCATTCATCATGGTGTGAGCAATCTGGAGACCTGCGTAGTTTTAAATTCCGTGCAGTGACGCCACAGAAAAGAAAATCTCTACCGTTTCCACGGCAACTTGTGTCGGACCCCAGCTGGGGCGAGGCAGCAGGATGCTGTCAGTCCCTGCAGTCAGTGACTTCAGTAAAAGCTTGTCAAAAGAAAGCACATGCTCTCCTGGTCCCCCCAAGCCTCCCTTTATTATTGACATAAGAGAACTGTGATGAATATATTACCATCGGCATCTCTAGGTCTACTAATGTAACTTGTGTTCCTTCATAGTTCAACTCGTGCTGCTTTGTCTTCTCTCTGCAGATAGTCATTACAGAGCACTTCAGGATTATCCATTCAAGTCTTGCTGAGGATGGCGTGGTCAGAAGTAGTTAGTACTAGGTGACTGGTGACCTGTGTAAAATGGGCTGCGAGGCTCAGTGCTGTCACTAGCTGACAGATACCAACAGCCCAGATGCTGTCAGCAGTGGCTCCGTTAGTAGCACTGTTCAGGGGACAGAGGGACTGGGGTTTTTTTACCCCAGAAGTGGTTCCTCCAATTCAGATTGCACAGAGAAGCACTTTATAGATTACTCCACCCTACAGTTTTCCTGACTGAAGCAATCTGTGTGTTCATGTGTGTGCACCCACTCTAGGTGGTCCTGCTCTAGCAGGAGCGTTGCACTAGATGATCTTTGCAGGTCCTTTCTAACCCTTAAGATTCTGTGATTCTGTGATACTTGTGCATAGCTTTGCATGTGTGTTTGCATAGCTCCTAAGCCACACGAAATCCACCTCTATGTAATACATACTATGTGGAGTAATGGCATGATTTCTTTCACCAGAGTATGACTTGCATCAGTGATAATTCTTACAGCCATTTGGTTTACATTGCAATGTTTTATTTAAAATATCCAGTGAGGACAATGTGAATTTTTACTTTCCTATGGTCATAAAAAGCTTAACACCTCTGCTTGTGGAGCAAAGTAAATATTTGGTTTGATTTGCAGTGAATCTGAGAAGGTTTCTAATTAGAGTGGCTGTGCTCTGAATGGTGTAAGATCTCTCAAGCTGATTTCTTGCATATAAGTGATGTCTGTACTGTAGCTGTAGAAAACCACCCTGTTCAAGAGAAACTTCTGTTATGCTGCAAAATGCAACAGAGTCCCAAGCATTTGCTACCATAATTGCAATTGCACAATCAGTAGACAAGAGTTCACTCTTAGTACTTTACACAGCTTTCTAACATGACAAAATAACCTCCTTTTTTTAAGCAGTTAGAGCTCATGTGGAATTTGAGCTCATAGGGAGTTGTCTGTCCAAATGTTTCTAATGAAATATTGAGTTTGTATGCCCCTGACGCATTGATGTCTTTTGCTTCTAACTGTTGACACTGGTGGGCTAAAAAGCTTGATTTCAGGGAGGGAGAAAATTGCATTAGTTCAGCTCATTTGGAGAATCTGTTTGCTGAATTAATTTGCTATGCTTTGTTTTCCTTCTGAATATTAAACCTCATTCTCCAACTGTGTGCATATACTGCCTGAGGGGAATAGCTTCCAGCTCCCGCTTTCTGTGACTGTATTTTCATATTACACAGCCCAGGGCTGAGCCAGTGGTGATGTGCAGAGTTGATACCTCAGACTGTGTCAGGGGAGGCATGATTTGGTCAAAAAACTGCTGTTACTGCCCAGGCTCTACTGTTGCACCTCAGCGGCTGCATAAATCACAGAGTCACCATTTTTCCCCTAAGCAATATTTGGGTTAATTCCATCTGCCCCTCCACATGGTGACTTACTGAGTAGATACTCACTTTGTGAAGCTCAGCTCGATTAACAGCAGCATCCCAGATGAGTGTCTTGGTATTTGTTCCTTTACTGATACCTTTCTACTCACATCAGAGATATATGAATGCTAAAGCACGTTACCAGTTTCAAGGTGACATTGTTAGCTCCGTTTCAGCCTCCCAACGAACGTCTGAAGAGCACAGTTGTTATTTTCTTTCTTCCCTGAAACACACTCAGCCGTGAGGGAGCTATGTGATATACTGTGCCTTTATCCGAAATAAGTTCTGAAATGAACACACAAGCAGAGATAAAAAGCTGCAGCGGGAAGAGAACAAGTTCCATCAGTGCCCTCCTGCCCTCAGAAGTTGGTTGTGTGGGGAAGCAGCCAAAGAGCCCTACCTGCTGACCCATCGGTGCTCAGCCACGCTTTGGTTTTGTTCCTTCTGCTGGGGTTGTGAAAGGTTGTCAGAGGTGGGGGAGCATGTCTGCTCTTGTCATGTAGCATCCTCTATCCGAGGCACTCCAAGTCCTTCCCTAGCATCTTTGGGTTAAGTTTCACTGCCCCTGTGTGATTCGGTATTATCTCTGTTATACAGGAGGGGAAACTTAGACAGAGATATATGAAGTTGTTTGCTGAAGGTCACGCAGCAATTCTCCGGCAGTGCTGCTTCGCTGCTTCCCAGCACTGTCTCGGAGGCAAGGTTGTCCTTTCTCCCATGAGGGTGCTGAAGGGAGATGTATTAGCCACTCGGCTTCCTCTTCCTGTGTTTGAGCAGAGTGAAATTGCCTGGTCTGCTGAAGCAAGTTGGCTTTAGACACCTTGTCAAATAAACTTTGCTCGTCTGTGCGCGCGTGGGGCTGTGTGACAGGAGTCAGCAGCAGGAGTCAGCAGGTGCCGAAGGCACAGGCATACTGGTAGCGTCAGGGGCTCTTATGGGACATAGAGGGGTTGGCAACGTGAAAAATGGTCTATTTTAAACTTATGTTTCAGTCAAAAGATCAAATGTATTTTTAATTGTTGCCATCGTGTTAGCTGACAACAGACTGACCCTCTCCTCCAAGCATCATCCAGCTCCGACAATATTCATGAGAGCTGTCATCTGGCGAGGCAAAGGGGTTATTTGGCATCACACAGAGCTGTCTATCCAACCCTATACATTTAATGGTGACACTGATGAGTGATGCTCAGAGACTGTCCAGCCACAGGTTAGCTGATGACAGAAATCCCCAGGAGCAGGGTACCTGCTGCGAGGAATCAAACAGGAACCTGGTGCAGAACAAAATATTCAGAAGCAGGCAGCAGGACCTTAACTGCAGAGTCTCAGGGAGCACGAGCAGTGAACTGAGGCTTAAAAATGAAAAGGGCACTGTTTCCCTCACTAGCTCTTAAAAATGAGCTGGCAAAATGGAACCGCTGTGGCCTCTGACATGATTATGTGGTAATCACTCCAGTTGTAATTAACCGCATTCAGCTGAGTAGCTGCACTGAGCTGTTGGTGGTGACCAGGCATGGGTGATGAGCGGTGGAAGTTGTCAGCTTTTCTTTTTTGTGTGTTACTTGCTATTCCCTTAGTATGTCACCTGCAAGGTCAGCCTTGACTGGAAGCAGGGTGCTTCCAGAACTCAGGAAGGCTGTGCACACTAATATGCTGCACAGATCTTGGTGCCTGCTTTATTTTGGTGCTGGAGAAAGAGAAGCTGCTGCAAAGTCGAGAGTTGTTTTCCCCCTTACAATAGTAGCACTAGGAATACAAGTAAACATCAAGTTGCTAGGCCGTGGTCATTATATTTGTTGTTGGAATATGACTTACTTGTTATAACACATCGACAAATGCAATGTTTTGTTTTCCCTTGCCTCAGAAAAGGGATGTCTCATTTCCCAGCGATGGACATCTTGGCTCTGACAGAAATTCAAGGTAGTCTACTTCATAGCTATTCTTCAGGCCAGCACAAGTGCTAGCAGTGGAAGAGAAAGTCTAATAAATACCAGCAATCCCACATAGGCACTAAATCCCCAACACATTCTGTGTAACAGAATACGTTGGTAAACTATCATAAACTATGTGCTGTAGAGTCCTGTCTTCACTGATGTGATGTGCTCCTGAAGCCAAAAACCCTTTTCATTGCATTGAAAGTGGAACCAAAATGACTTTGGACAAATGGCAGGGAGCAGATTTGTCAGCAACCAGTGAGGAGTGAAGGCAGTTGTAGCTTGTTAGGCTTCTGCTAAAGTGTGGAGCTAACAGTGACAGCAGATACACTAATTGTTCTGTTTTTCTCAGAGAGACGTTAACCCAACATCCACTCAGTGGGAAGAGTAACAGTTCTCTATTGATGCAAAATCTTACCAGATAGTGATTTTTCTAACAGAAGAAAATAAAATTGCCTGTTCTTACCATGACTTTTGTCAGGTAGAAGTTAGTTCACTAAACTCTCCCATTTAGGAGTAATACGTGTGAGGAATGCTTAATTTTACTAGTTCCTGGCACCTAGTCTGATGAAACGAACTATCCAAGGACTCTTATTCCCAGTCTGCCAGATAGAGAAACCTGAAAGATATTAAATGACAGGAAGGGACAGAAACTGAAGGGAGAAATATTAGCAGTGAAGCGTCTGGGTGACTCCTAAAAGTTAAGATGGAAAGCTTCAGTGAAAGTGACCTTCACGCTTGATGTTCTCTCTTTGCTTCTCTCCACACTTGAAGCCTTAATAATCCCTTTTTTTTCCCCCCACTTTGTCACTCTTATCACTCATTTAGTGAAACACTTTTGCAGCTAGGTAGGAATTTGGATACAGGGTGGTAATATCTGCAAACGTTGAGTGGATGCAAAACACAGAGGCTGGTACAAAACATCAGATCTTTGTAGTGGACTGAACAAAAATCTAAGAGCTAAATACAGAGGGTTTTAAAACATTCTATTTTAAAATGTGATTGCAACTTCTGGGCAGTGCAGAAATTTGCTGGAAAGCACACAGAAAGTATGTTGGGAATGGAAAGACCACATACAAGTAGAGGCTGTAACCCTGTGGATTCTCAGGCAGCAGACTGTAAGTGCTGATGTGCTGTAGGAGAATCACATGTGACAGGGAGGACGGGGCGGAGGGTGTGGGGCGAAGGAGATGTGGCATCTGAGTAGAAAGGGTAGAAGAAACATCCAGTGCTCAGAAATAAGGAGAGCAGAAAGTGCTGGTAGTCAGTCTGGAAGACAAGAGGAAGAAGGCATTTTTGGGAAAGGAATTATCTCAAGGGCAGTTTTGTTTGTTTTGATTTAAAATTGCAGGGTTTTTTTTGTAATTACGACTGAAACACTAATTAATAGCCCGATTTTAGACACCAGCGCCTGCTTGATTGATTGCTTGAAATGGAGACAGTTTAGGTAAAAACCAACATATTTTTCTTTTAAGATAATTAAAAGTTTATTTCTTGACATGGAGCTTTTTTGGGGATGGTAATGACCTAAGTCATATCTAGTGTTCCTGTAGCTTATGGTGAAAAAAAGAGTGAGAAGCTTATTTCCTGCATCAAAACAATTATTTTTAGCTCATTTTTCATCAAAATAGAAGAAGAGAAAACAACAGTTTTACCAAAAAATATCCTTGCAGTTTTAAAAGCCTTTAAATGTTCATGGAGACACGAGACTCATAACACATTCCAGAGTATTTTCCTCCTCATATATGTGGAAAAATCTCTCTGTAATGTCAGCTGCACGGGGATATGGATGAAGGTACATAACTAATTTGTCAAGAAGAGGCTCTTTCATTGCCTTGTTGAACTGGTTCTTAGTCTGCCTGACCTTCTTGGTCCACAAGCATCCGAGCTGTGCTGTCCCTCTGGCAGATCTGGTGTTAGAGTGCTGTAGCCTTGTAGGTCTGGGATGGCAACAAGTGATCAGGATCCTCTTAATACCATGAGGTGCAGTGAAATGCTTCTTGTCCAGCCTGAAAGGAGCACTTATTCCTCTAGGCATCGTCAGGCTAGAAGTTGTTTTGATCAGCAAATAACCTTGCATAAAGTTCAGGTAAAAGGGAAAAGATGATATTAATTTTACTAGTGTTTGGGGAAGAATAACATTACTCTTTTACAAATGAACTGTAGATATCCAACCCTTTGTTAATGTATTGAATAGCTCAGGATATTTTCATCTCTGTGACTTCATTCCTGCTGAGAACTTGTTCAGGGCATGTGTTAACTTAAAAATAATATATAAACAAGGTGTGAACAGTTCAGTTAAGTGATAGCCTGAGGTTAAAACCACAGTGATCAAATTCAGTGTCTGAAGTTGGCAGGGAGATTGTCTTACCGCCTCGGGAAGACTTGAAATTAAACTTGTTTTGAAATGTAGGTGTTAAGTCTGTGAAAGCAACTCACTTGCACATCTAAATGAAGTTGACTGTGCAGAGTTGGAGAGAGCTGGTTGAGCTTTTCAGGCTGCCTTTAGGAGAGAAAGGAACTGTGCTCTCACTATGTAACCTACCTGCTGAGATTGTGTCTTGTAGCATCTGTGAGGAGAAAATCTTGAGGTAAAATCAGAGCTGTGCTGCCGTTGGCCTCGACCCCCTGTCACCAACAGCAGCAGAGCTGTGCTGTCAATTGCTTGAACTAACAGAGCCAACAGCTTCAGATTTATTTTTGTTGGGCTTCTGAGACCTTACTAACTCGAGGAGAGATTTTTGAGATACCCAGTTTCTGCACTGTCCTTATGTTCAGCTTTGTTCTCCCTGTTGCTGCCTTCAAGTAAACGCAGGGGGAGTAGCCTCAAAAGGAGCTGAAATCCCTTCCTGTTTTTAGAGTAAACAGGAGGGGGATGAAGCTTCTTCCTCTGATTGCCATGGCTTTTGAAGATGATTGTATGTTTTCCTGGACGTGAGGGATTCCATATGTGCCCATGAAGTCAAAGTTAACTTGGCCGTGGAAATCTAAGGAGTGATTTTTTTTTCTTTGTTCATTTTACATTTGGTTGTTTGCTTTGTACATGACTATGGACATGTTCCATCCCAGCCCTGTCAGAGTCACAGTACTGAGGATTCAAGTGAATGTGGGAGAACGGGAAGGTGTACAGGATGGAAAGCTCCTCAGACTGCTTATGATATAGAGTCTAACCCATTTCACTCATGGACTAAACATCACCTTTGTCACTTCTGGTCAGAAAAAGAGGCATAGCTGCAGTTGGATTGTTAGTATCCAACCACCATTTTCCAAGCAGGTCTATATTGACTCTGATTCGTGGTTTCTAGTCTCAGGGTTGACATTAGGGAGGCAGTGGCTGTGTCTCTAGGTCTGTGTTCATGCAGCATTACACATGGTATGTTTGAAACCTGTCGTAACAGCAAGGTTCCAAAACACTCATGGTTTATAAACATTCCAGTCACCATTTAGCCTAATTTACTCTTTCCTTCCTTTTGACAGATTGAAGACATCGTTACGAAAATGCAGGATGACAAAACGGGTGGAGTTCCCATCCGCACGGTCAAGAGCTTTCTGTCCAAAATCCCCAGCGTCGTCACCGGTAAGGACTCTGCTAGCAGGGAACAGAGCGTGAGCTGGTGCTCACTGACTGAGCAAACACACTACAAAAGCCACTAAAACCACAGTGTTGTTACGAGGTGAAGTGTTGCACCAAGATTTCTTAATCCTGCTGAATTAAGCAAGCTTTTCTGTTTCGCTGGAGTGAGTTATTAAAAACCATTCCATACCTTGTGTGGCTGGGACAGGATCATGAGGCAGTCATTCCCCATGGTGGGGGTAGGACGATCGTAGGGAACAACTTGGGAAAGAAGATTGAAGCTGTTTTCTCACTTGTACTCAGATACTCTCTCTGGACTTTGGTCACTGGTAGAGGAATGTGTAGTATGTTTTGTGCGTGTGTGCTGCCTTATTAAAGCTTAGAGGGAGATTCTCCCCAACCTCTGCTCTGCCCTGGTGAGGCCTCATCTGGAGTCCTGTGTCCAGTTGTGGGCTCCCCAGCTCAAGAGAGACAGGGAACTGCTAGAGAGAGGCCAGTGCAGAGACACCAAGATAATCAGGGGACTGGAGCATCTTCCTTATGAGGAAAGGTCGTGGCAACTGGGGCTGTTTAGTCTGGAAAAGAGGAGACTGAGGGTGGATCTCATTAATAGCTACAAATGTCTAAATGGTGGGTGTCAGGAGGTTGGGGCAGCACATTTTTCTGTTGTATCTAGTGACAGGAAAAGGGGTGATGGAAAGAAGCTGACACACAAAAAGTTCCCCTTAAACACAGGGAGAAACTTGTTTGGTGTTGAGGTGAGGGAGTCCTGGCCCAGGCTGCCCAGGGAGGGTGTGGAGGCTCCTCCTCTGGAGGTTTCCAAACCCACCTGGACACGTTCCTGTGTGACCTGATCTAGGTGGGACCTGCTTCTGCAGGGAGGTTGGACTGGATGAGTTCTAAAGGTCCTTTCCAAACCCCTGCCATTGTATGAAAAGTGTGGATGGTGCGGAAGCTGCAGTGTCAGAGCACAAAATTGTTCCTGCCCATAGTTCAAGACAGAATGTCTTCCAGTGCTGCAAAGAACTTTTCAGATGATAGATGGTGAATTTATTCAGGGTGATTGCTTGAGGGATTTGCACTTGAGTTTCTGGCAACTGCTTTCACTAACTCAACAGTAGTATTCACTACAGTAGCACAAAACTAGTAGTTTTGCTCTCTCTGCTGGCAGACTATTGTCCAGTATGAGATACCCTGACTTAATTTGTGATGTTCTGTATGTCTCTAAAAAATACTATATTCTCTGTCCTATCAGACCAGATACACTAGCTGATGATTCCGTTTAGGGAAGCTTCTCCTCCTTTTCTGAATAGCAAAGGGCTTGATTGTCTGTGGCTGTGACTTCACTGCAATGAAATTCACATGACCACTAAAAATGCAGGAAGGTGTGTTGTTGCACATTGACAGCACACTGATAGCTGAGAGAAGATTGGTTGTTCAAAGGCACTGTTCTGGCTTTTGAGGTTTTTATATCAAAACAATTATAGTATCTCTTATCAACAGGGATGCTGGCAATGCAACTGGTCTCAAGCCATTGCAAAGAGGTTTCCCTGCAGTGGAGTATATCTGAGCTGAAGCACTTAAAAAATGTCATTATTATGAAAGTGGTTGGATTGAGCAGAGTTTGAGGTTGTGTTGATTGATTCAGGAGTGTGTTCTGACACCTTTATATCAGGAAAAAAAAACCCAACTTAAGCTACAGGAATGGAATACATATCTACAGACTTCTTATAGATAGAGAATGTGAAAATTGGAATGAGGTTTTACTTAAGTGAGGCTCAGTCCAGTTAATCCCTTTTTATTGAACAACAAGCTCTTATGGCAGCAACTGATTTCAGAGTGATGACTCGGTGTAACTGGCAGTTGCAGGATTATGGTTTTAACAGTGGAAAGGAAACGTGAATCTAGAATGAGATGGGAAAATTGCATTACTGAATTGCAGGTTATGGCTGACTCAGGTGTGAGCTAACTCTTCTTGAAGGTTACTGGTGAAAATAACCGTTTATCTGATTTGAAAACTCATTCCGTAAGCTGGAGTCTGCAGTACACAGACTGGATGTCTTAAGATTAACTCAGATAAAACAGGTTTCTGATATTCCTGCTGATGTTCATGGCATTGATTAAGCAGTTCATCTAGTCATCAAACCACCACCTGTTACTCAAAAGCAAAATGAAACAGGAGACCCCATAGCATCTTTAAGGTGATTATACTTATCCTTAGGTACCACCCTGTTTGGTAGCTCCCTGGCACTGTGGAAACTGCCCCTTTGCACTCTGCTCCTCTGGAACAGAAGCTGCTGCAACTCTAACACCTTGAAATGGCTGCTTTTTTAACAGGATGGGGAATAGTGAAAAGATGAAGTTAAAATATGAACAAAACTTCCCTCCAAAGCTCACAGAAAGTTCCCAGGTTTGGAGGGGAGCAAACTCAGTAGCATTCCCTTCAGGTGATTTGAAGGCAGCTCCTTTGTGGTGCATCAGGCAGAGTATGAAGCCTCAGAGTTTTAAAAGTATGGGAAAATAATGGCTGAGGTGAGAGTCCAAAGTTTTCAGACAGCCTTGAGCCCAGCTGAGCTGAGCAACCTGACCTAACTGTGCATTGGCCTTGCTTTGGATGGAGGTTAGGCTAGACAACCTCTAGAGAATCCTTACAACGTGAATTATCCCTGTGAACTTCAGATACTCAAATGAAGTACTTGTCTGCTTCCATTCCATGTCATGAACATGAGAGAAGAGCTTGTGTTTCCAAAACCTTTGGATCTCCTCTTGCAAAGAGCTTAATCTCTAAACTCTGTCCTTCTCACACACTTTTAATTTTTACCTGAAAAAAAGGAACAGCAACACTGAGACGTGGTTTACTTTGCAGGCTCACAGTGACTGTGATTAACAGGGGTTTATTTTTTGCTTGACACTTATATTGTAATTGCTTCTCACCAGAGAAATGTAAAACCTTAAAGAGAAAAAAAAACCAGTTACAGCAGTGCCTTGGTGCTCTAAACAGGCAGCTCTGTTTATAGTACAGCAAAGTGGGTGTTTGATTTAAAGTTTGGATACCAGGGAAAGAACTGCTCATCAATGTTTTGCTTTCATCTGTCCTAAGTTGTGAATGAGGCATTCTGTACCAGGAGCAGAAGGAGCCTTGGGGAGTTAGCGTTAATGGTCCTCTCTCAACAACATGAATCTGGAAAAATGATGAAAAAAATCCTTTTAAAATGTATGATGAGTCCATGTGGGGATACTGTGCTAAAGGCGTGTTTTAATCTGCATTAGAAGTAGATTTATGTATCCTGTTCCTCAGCTTTTGTCTTAAAGTAGGTCAGTCAAAGGCAGACAAATCACACCACTATGTTCTTGGTTAAATCTTCACTTTTATGGACAAGCCACAGAGAATGAAAGTAAGATGAAACCAATCTTTGTTGCATCTGTGTGCACATATCTGACATGGGCCAACAGTAAATTTAGAGTATGGATTGAAATACTGAGTGGGAGCAGGTATTAGGTAATGCCATGATCAGTCTGGATCGTCAGCCAATGCACATGATGGCAATTGCTGCAATAAATGGAACTGGACATTTCTTTTTTCAGTGAGAAAACAATTTCCTCAGAAATGAAATTGTTTTTGCAAGTGAATCAGCAATTCTCTGTTTTACCAGGCATCAGGCTGTTGTAAGAACATGTCATATAGTAACCAGCAACAAAACTGGCTTTCTAATCTTTCTCATCTACATACAGTTGCAACTTAAAACCAACGTTCTGTTTGGTGGAAGGACCAAATACTTTCTTCTCCTACCAACTCAGACTTGGCCCTATACAACATCACCAAAACATGTCAGAAAGAAGTCAGTTCTGCAACAGTGTAAGATTTCCAGTGTGAAAACCTTCATGCTTCCCAATCTGCCCACCATTCCAAATTTCCCCTGGTCCTGTGTACTGTCTGATCCTGTGTACCACCATCTTTCCTACTGCAACTCAATAAGCCTCACACCACTCTGTCCTCCTCCCAAGAGGTTTTTCATTCTGACCCATAACCCCTTTGACTTCCAGCAGGCCTGTCTCCACAGCTCCACTTTGAGTGATACCTCCTCCTTCCAGCTGCAGTCTCCCAGCTGACACTTCATTCATGCGCCTCTCCTGACCCTAACCTGATGTTTACAGATATGTAAATGACACAAAGAACATGCTCACGGGTTAAAATCGACATATTTATATAGAAATAGACAGTACTGTGTAATGTCTGATGGTTTTCCACATTCATGCACACCAGATGCTACACAGTAAATTCAACAGTTGTGCAATTGCATGCTGGGTATGAATTGGCTTGCAGACACTGGCCAAGCATACAAATCCATTTATTTTGCATCACAAATCAATTGCTCTGAGCAAGTTGCATTTAAACTAAGTCAAGTCAAAACTGAGCTTCTTCATCACGACTTCTTTTGTGCTTCTCTTCTTCAAGTTGCACCCAGTGGAAGTGTAATCCGTCCATCCCTCGACGAAAAAGTTGTCACACCTTTTAATCTAGTGTTTCAAAGCTGCTGTGAATCACGTAGCATTAGAGGTGTTACATGAATAGCCCCTGCCTTGCAACTCTTTGGTTTTATTTATTCCTGTAGCACTCTCTTAAGCTCTCTATTCCCATGCCAGGAGACAAATTAACCCAGTTAAGGAGCTGATGAGTTATGCTGTCTTCGTCCACAGCTCCTTCTTCCTTCTCTTTTTCTCTTCAGGTGCTGGCATCCTGCCTTTCAAAGGATGAGAGGGATGGGAGAGGGAAAAACAAAAACCAACTCTCTGAAGCACAGTGATTCTATGCCCGTTGTTGTGATGCAAGTCAACACCTTGTGAAGCAAAAGTCTAAAGGATTTCATTTGCAGAGGGCAGGGGGGTTGCAGATTATTGAATGGGATATGATTGTCAAAGAAGTATGACAAAGCAACCAGAATTAACGTTTCAGACAGTGAACATTCAGTGTCTCTGTGCATTTGCACACGTGTACTCTTAAAAGCACATAAAGAACATACCATTTTCCTTAAGATAAGCCTGAGAATGGTAAGTGTTGCATGCTAGAAATAAACAGGGGCAGCTTCTACATTTGTGGGTGCTCTGCAGGATGAGGAGGACTGGTAGTGTTTGTGTATTGCTGCCCTCTGCCACAACCAAGCTGTAGCTTTGTTTGTGTAGCTTTTTTCACCTTCACCACACATTGTGCAGTGTTTGAATGCGCTTTCCCAGCTCAGGTGTAGTTTGTGTGGTGTGTTTTGTGTGCAGCTCGTTCCATGGTAGTCATCCTCCCTAGCTGTGTGGCATGAACTTAGCCCAAACATGTCTGACTTCACAGCTTCCCTGAGCTTTGAGAAGAAGGATGGTTTTCATCTCTGGCTGTTGGTGACACTCCTGTGTGTCTCCTTCATACTTCTCTGTTGTCTTTGGGACTGCTCATCACCACATATCTTATACATCACATGTAGCTTGTGCACACACATTATGAGAGAAAGGATTCAATGAAATTCAGCATCACTTAACATTACCAAAGTCTGATGTTTTAGGTAACCACATGCTTTCATATGACAGCATTTGAAAGTAGTCTTACCTGAGGTGGAAAGCACTAGAGGAAAAGCACATCACAGCAGTGGATGCATTAAAACTTGGTTTAGGCCACTGCAGAACACTTATGAAACATGTTCTGAGAGGTTAGTATTCAGTCAATAAAACGGTCTCTTAAGTGTTTTCTAAAAGCCATGAATATGATTAGGAATTTAATTTCCTTACATTAGAATTGTGAAGTTCCTTCCTGTTCCTACTTGTCCTGGTTGGGGTTGAACTTCTGCACCCATCAAGTGCAGCTGTGGTAAATCAGAAGCTTAAATAATCATGCTACGTGGATATTCCTGTGGGCGATGCAAACACGGTGAAAAACCACCAGAATCACCAAATGGTCCAGCTTTACCTTGTCTGCTCTTCCTGGTCACCAGAGACGTGGTCAAAAGGGAAAGTAAAACCAGAAAGTACAAAAGTAGAATTTCTCTTGCTGAAGATTATAGGCATGGAAGTAATTTGACTGGAAGGCATCAAATGAAAGCTATGAGCTTGGAACAAAGGTAGTCTATTAAAAATTACTACTTTTATTTTGCAAGAATTGCTTTTAGGCCTTTTCAGCCTTTCAGTAGAGACTAAAAGCTGGAATAGAGAGAGATTTGATGATAAATCACCTGCTGAACTCCAGTGTTCTGATGAATTGGTAATTCAGCCACAACAACAGCAAAAAAAACCCTTACATATTAAGAGCATTCTTGTTGCTGACTGCAGTTCTATTTTGAAAGACAGTATTTAGCTGATGGAATATTGTGGCTAATGAATAAAGCATTGAAAAGAAAAGTCAACAATATTTCAGTGCCTGTAGAAGTGCATGGGAATGAATGATTAATGCTTTTCTGCATTCATCTTGCTAGCCTCAAAGCACAGCGTTATTACAAAAGTTAGTTTCCAGATCTGAATGACACAGCAAAAGAGCAGAGATTAATTATAAGTACTGTGTGGCTTGGAGTTTTGGATGTGAGTGTTGAGCAGGCTGCACTCAAGCTGCAGTACTTCACCTCTCCTGTCTTCACTTCCCAGCGACCTGGGAGTTGCGTGGTGAAGGCTCTACCCAACAGAGTTTTGTTTTTTCACACCTCTTGCTTTGTTTCTGCCCTGCCTCCAACATTCCCGTGGGCTGTTAAGCATCACATACTCAGCAGACCAGCTTTGCTCCTGCTGTGCTTGAGAAGCCAAGTACCCATGGAGGGATATAGAATCACATAATCTTTTGGGGTTGGAAAAGATCTTTAAGATGATCTTGTCCAATCACTAACCGCACACTGCCAAGCCCATTGCTAAACCACATTCCTCAGCTACACTACATGGAGGTCTGACCCTTGGACAAACTGTTTTTAACTTGAGGAACTGCAAAAGCAACCAGATGTAAGTGCTCAGTGGTAATCAACAGCAATGCAAAGGAGCAAATCTTTGAGTGTGGTTTGACAGCTATTACTCTGAATCAGTTCTTTTAATCTGATGCTATTGCAGCCATTAGAAGAATCAACCCCTATCATAT
The DNA here is from genome assembly GCA_013401255.1 of Urocolius indicus. NCBI lineage: Eukaryota > Metazoa > Chordata > Aves > Coliiformes > Coliidae > Urocolius > Urocolius indicus. The sequence goes on along the minus strand of WBNH01006829.1, from coordinate 112,750 downwards.
CAGGTGAATATGTCTGCCTCATTATTCCATGCATATGTTCTGTTCACTCTCATCTATCATTCTTTGCCTTTTCTAGTCAAAGTAATTTTCAGGGTGTTATTTACTGAGTAGATCCTTACTTGCAATTTAATTAAAGAGTTTATATTACAAAACATAACAGTTTGTCTTGGGCTTTAAATTTCCTGACTTAGCAATTTGTAAGGTCTAGTAACTATAAATCCAATCCCATGAATCATTTTCTATTCCTTTAAATATACATTAGCTTTGATAGATGAGTGATTCTTTGATGTATGATATATCTCAGTTACAGCACTGGAGTCACCATTAGTGTAACTGTTGGGCATGGGGTGAAAAGGAAGGGTTGGGTTTGAGTTTTGACTTGAAATAGCACAGAGCATTACATAGTGCACCAACTTATTTTTGCCAACCATAAATAACACACCAGTCAAAAGTGGCTGTTGCTAAAAGCTGTACTGGGGACATTGGACTAGATCTCTGCCATAGCTTAAGAGGGTTGGCATAGTGCTAGAGTGGGCAAACTATATGTGTGAATACCCTGAATGGTGCTGAATAACTTATTTTATTCTCCCTGTTCCAGCAGAAGTATTTATCTCTAGTCTGTTACATATTTGCACTACACAGGAGCTGAGAGTGCCGTAGACTGGGCTTTAGAACATCCTATCCAAAATGGCAAATGTGAGAAAGCTTTCAGGCTTTCAATACATATCTATCATTACAAATAATACACATTTCCACGTTTCCTTTAACATTTTTTTTTCCCCTGTGTGGATAAATCTCTCAAATTTGCACGCTGCTTTCCCATGGATTTGTTTTGAGTACGGCGTGAATCGATGAACTTGGGTATTTTTGATGCATGATGTATGATTCACTACCACATGCAGGGAAGATATTCTCTTGCAGAGAAATAAAACTAAGCAATTAGGTCTTTGTTCAGTTTATTCCTATTTGATGGTCACGAGTCTCGGGCTGCAACTCCACTGCAAAGTCCACTTGCACAAGAAGGGTTTTCCCCATACAGGTACCTCCACGATACAGCCACGATTGCAGATTGGCTCTTACCTAGGAATGAATAGTAAAACATCAGAAGCTGGGCCACGTTGGTTAATGTGAAATGCTAATTGTACTGATACAAAAAAAATAGCATAGGCTGATAAGAAAAGTAATGGATGTCTGTAGCAGCGGAAGGTTTTACATCCACTTGTTGAAGCGTTTTGTGTTGAACGGACTGCCCAGATGGGCTGTGGAGTCTCCTGCTCTGGAGACATTCAAACCCAGCTGGATGAGTTCCTGTGTGACCTACTCTAGGTGGTTCTGCTCTGGCAGGGGGGGTGCACTGGGTGATCTTTCTAGATCTCTTCCAACCCTTAAAATTTTGTGATTCTGTGACTGCATAGAGAGTAATTCTCTTAATTTTGTACCTCTTTTGGCTGTGAATAGGATTGCATCTCTCTTTCTTCATTGGTTTCCCTTTTTTTTTTCCCTTGAAATTTGTTTCCCGATGGATGCCCAAATCATTGTCAAATCCACCTGAGTCAATCATTTCTGGTGGGTTTTTCTCTTTTTTTGGGTATTTTACCTTTGCTGTAAGCATTCAATAAATTCTGTTCCTATTTCCTGAATAGGTTAGGCTGCCTGAAACCCACACTTCTTAGCAAATGTCCAGTGTTTTGTTGAGTGCTGTCTGTGTTTTTCTCCTGCCAAAGACACAGTGACAGGTAAGCTTTCTCAGGGAACAGTGGTAGCCACAGAAGAGAGCTAAAGGTTACTATATTCCAACAAGATTTTGATCACGAGGTGACTCAAGGCTATTGCTGAAATGTAACAAATTGTGCAGTGGCATATTCATCAAGGCTTATTGCTTTTGTCAAGTAGAGAATAAAAACTAGGTATTTGAAACCATGATTTCTAGTTTTGCGTTGTAGCATCTCTTAATCATCATCTCTGTCATTGCTACATGGATATTACATTACAGCTATCTCTTTTTTTAGATAGGAAAAGTAGAGTTCCAAAGAGTCCTTGACAGAGTGGCTTTTCTTCTTGAAGAGCTGTGAGGTGTACTTAGAGGTACACATGCCTAGAAGTTGAAAACACAGAAGAACTTGAAATTGTTAAAAAGAAAACACCCCACAAAGCACTGCAAAAGGCAACAAACAAGCTTCCAAAACGTGCTTGTAGGTATGCCTTTGTTTACTGACTGCAGAAGCTTGCGTTGACTTCAAACTCGGCACAGTGTGCCCAGTGGGAGCTGGCAGGAATGCAGCCATGTGCCCAAGCAAGAAATTACACAGGTGTAAAAGCTCATGAGTCTCGTTATATGACCTTAAACTGCAGCACATGCTCCTGTGAAGGACCAGGGCTGGGCAGAGAAGAGATGGAGACCTTTGCCTATTGTGCTGACCTGTGCAGCAAAAGGTTGTGGTAGTCTTCTGGTTCATCTGCTTAACAAGCTTCCCTGCCTTGAATTCTCTTCACAACTGTAGCTCTTACAGGAAAGTAGCCAGTTTTTAAAAGGCCTCTCATTAAAAGAAAAATCTCCTTTAACCTTTAAAAAAGTTATTGTCACCCTTAAAAAAGTAGTAACGTGGCCAAAACTTGTTCCTTTTTTCTGCTCTGACTTTGTCCAGATCCCCTTCTGGTACTGAGCTTGGTGTTTTAATTCCCAATGAAGACATCAGTTTTCCCCTAAAAGATACTGCTGCAGGGAAATAGCCACTTCACTTTCTGTTGGTGAAGTTTCTCATAAATTGTGCCCTGAACGTGCATCTGCCTACAAAGCACTTTTCCCAGGACTTTTATTTCCTCTTGTGCCACATGTAGGGGTGATGTGATACCCCCAGTCTTACTCCACAGGCACCATTCCCCCTCAGAGGTGGAGCACCACACTGACCACTCATGGTTCCCCTTTTACCTTCTGGATGTAAGTTTCCAACAGGAAGATGCCACCAAGGAAGAGTCCAATAAGCACTCTGTTGCCTTTATTCTTGTCCTTGACAGTTAAGCAAATTATTGAGTTTCTGCTTTTTATGTGGTATGTTAGCACATGTATTTATGTAGTACATCTCTGCTAATGATTTACTGCTTGGTTTTTTTTCTATTCAGCATTTTGCTCCTGTTGTCAGCAATAGTCCTTGAGCATCAAGTGAAGAAACATACCTAGCCTACAAGTGTTATTCCATGTCTTGCCTTCAATAAGAGAGCACAGTGGTGCATTATAATCATTGCTTTGCAGACTGTTCTTCCTCTTGAACAGGCTGTCCCACGGTGGCCATCTCATTCAGATAACTGAAGATCTCAGTGAGATGCCCTGATGTTTCTACAAGGCAGACGAGTAGACATCTGTAAGTGTATGCCTCTGTATTTGGCTACTTTTCCTTAAAAGCACAAAGGAACACGGTTCTCTACCCTGATGGAGAATAGCATAAGGAAAAATGCAAAGAAACAGAGCCAGAGCTTTCTTCTTGCAGAATGTTGTATAGTAAGAAAGTAATGTTTTGATTGATTCTAGTTAGCTTTCATAGATCCATTCTTAATTAATGTCTTATATTACCTTCTATTGTTAATCCTTTTGTTGGCTTGAGACTCGGCTGCAGATGTTTGTTCTGTGTGTGAATGCAAACTCAAGACAGAGTGGTGTTCAGGTTTTGCACCTTCTTCCCTCTTCCTGGGTTTTATTCCCTCAAGTCCATTCTGCAGATGCAGCGGCCCAACAGACTGAGGTGCTGCTCAAGGCAGAAGGGTTACCATAGCCAGCAGCACAGAGAGAGAGAGAGAGCATCCTCTTCCCAGCTTCTTAGTCCCCAGAGTGTGGTGCTGGCTCATAGTGAGTCGGCTTGGGACAGGCACGAAGCTCTGAGCTCCCACCTCTCTGTGCTGAGGGAAGCTTTCTGACAGCCTTTACACCCTGCTCAAAGCTCATAGATGATGCATCATTATTCTGTTACTGATCTCCTCTCCCCTTTCCTGGCAAATTTGTGAGTGTTGTGACATGAAAGCCAGGGAAGAGTGGAGAGATCAGAACAGTATCTGATGCAGTCAGGGCAAGAACATACCTCTTGCAGCCTCTCTGCTGTATTCACTCAGCCTGTTTCTTGAGCCCTCTGCAAGTTAGATTTGAGCACAGCTTCTAATTAGGTATCTGGGTCATGTTTGACACACTCTCAGTTCAGCATTGACGTTTCCATGCTCCTACTTAGCTCTAAATTTGCCAGCTGTTTTCCTTAAATAATTCCACCTTCCATTAAAGGATTGTGTGTCTTACATAATTACACCCACAGTAACATGAGGGCAGCCATAAAGACACAGAGGTAGAAATAGCTCAGTGTTTTCCACCAGCCTTGGCTCCGCCTAATTGAATCATTAAAATCTGGATTCCCACCTCTGCTGTGACAAGCTCCTCTGGCTCTGCCAAGCTCTCATTCATAATGTCTAGACTCTTGTCAATTTAGGCACAGGTCTGGCAACAGCTGTCCTCTGTGCTGCCACCAAGTCCTCTAGTCCTTGCCTGGTTAACTGTTTAATCCAGAAACGTCAAGATGAAGTTCCCTTTCGTATCTCTCTTCAGCAGTCAAAGGGTCTGTTACCAGTTTGGAGAGATTCAGGGATGGGTTCCATGGATTTTCTTCAGAATAGTCTCGGACCACCAAGCAATTTTCTGAAACTGATATTCACATGATGTGAGTTGAAACAGTATCAATGCTCTAGCAGCAGATTGTGAGAGCACTGGAGAAATCACACCAGGCTGTGTGGAGTACCAGGCTAAGGAGCAAAAACAAGCTTTGCGTGTGCAGTGTCAGGTTAGAGGTTTGTCAGTGTGTGAACACAGTTGTTAAAGCAGGGTTCACTCTGCTAGGGCCCGTGCTGTTGGGGAAAACAAGATTTCAAAGAAGAGACGTCTGCTTTTGTCATCACCTACTCCTTTTTCCTGGGACTCCTGGGCTAGTGTGCTCATGCAAAAGGGGTTGCTCATTTTATGGACAGTGTTAGAGATTTGCATCTGTGTTCTGCAGTAGGTGCCTCACCAGCACCTTTAAAAAGATGCCTATACTTTAAAATGAAGAAATCCTGCCTCTCCTCCTAATATATATACCCTTAAGCGTCTGTCTGCTTGCATTTGTATTTGTTGCTTCCTCAACTGGCAGGTTCTGTGCAGCCTCATCCACTGTGAGTTTGCTTCAAGCCCATAGAAATTTCATTCTGCACTTGGTATCATTAACCCTCCCCCCACTCTTCTGGTGTCCCTTTTCTACTCCCAGCTTCACTCTTTCTTCTCTGCCACTTCTTGTGATTGAAGCAGCCTCTCACAACCTGTATACAAGGTGCATTGAGGATTATCAAAGTGATGCTTGCAGAAAGCCTTTGTGTTTTGAGTGCCTTTTCATTTTCCAGGAATGAAAACCTGTAATAACCACCCTAACTTGCCAAGGGAGATGTTAAGACAGGTCAGACAGAAGCTGCTGAACTCCTTGCCTGTGGTTTTGTGTGAGCTGTTTGTCCTTTTACATTGCTAAACTGTGCAGCTTGACAGCACCCTTCTGAGGTTTTATTCTATCCATCCACATAAGTAGTGAAGATAAAACAGCAAGTGTGACTTGCCTTGTGTTAGATGTCTAGCACAGGTGAATGTGAGCACCGAAGTACAAGACCATCCCTTTCTTCACTATAGCTGTGAGAAGGGTGGAGACATGGCAAGCAGAATCCTGGGCAGAAGCAGGTAAAAATAGTCCATATTTCTCTGTGGTTAGAGCAGATGTTCTCTATTGTGTAGTGAGGCATCACATAGGAATGGGAGCTTTGGAGGGAGGGCTGTGTGAGAGGCTGAAAACCACATTGTGAGTGTTGTGGTCACCTGCAGTTTACATCTTTTCACTTCGTGCTACCTGTGAGTGACAGGGATGATTACTGTGGACTTGGAGGTTTGCCCTGTAGAGAACAGGAGGGATGTCCTTCACAGGTGCTGCTGAGAGAGGTGGATTAATCTACTGCCCCAGTGAGAGGTAAAACCTGCAGCAGGTTTGTGCCATGGGTCTGTTGAGCCACCTCGCTGGCTTTACTAAATTAAAAGAAGGCAGCATCTGCTCTTCAGCTGTGTCACTTGGCAGTACCTGATCAGCCTGAGACTATTTCTGCCTCTCTTTGCTAAGGGAGGGAGAGAGTTCATCTGATCCTATTGAATAGCAAACTTTATTTCTGGAGATGCACTTTTGAATTTCACTGTCCTGCCTCTAATGAAAACCCACATGGACTGGCACACTAACATGAATGGCAGCTGTATTTTATTTTGTCACATAAACTTGCCTTTCTTTTATTCTTGAGCTTTACAGGTTGAGCTTTTGGTGTTGAAGACAGTAATTTCACAGTGTATTACAGAGGCACAGGATAAAATACAACCTATTCTCTACAAGTAATCAAAGCTGCCAGGTAGGGCTGTGTGGTGATATTTTGATCCAAAATTGGTTTGGATTGTTTGAGTTCATGATGCTATCAGTCAGTTACCAAGGATCTCTTGGGAATAAAGGGGTGTCTCTGCCTTAGGTAAGGAAGGATCTCTTGGTCTCTAATAAGGAATCTCAAACTTTGAGAAGCATCCCTGCTCAAGGGGTGCAGTTGAGTTGCAATCCAGAGAGGACTTGAGCTACTTCCAATAATCTGTCCTTGGCAAAAGGTGTCTCTGCCTAGAGAAGCAACCATGAGAGACATCCCAGCCCCAGGGGAGATCACTGCCATGCAGCCACACTGCATCAAAGGAAGAGCTTTGTACCCACAACTTTCTCTGTTCCTTGATAAATGAGTCTTGGAAAAACCACCTGCTATTCATGTGTTAGTTGCATTGGTGTTCTAAGCTCATATGCATTGATGCTCACTGAGTCACTCTGCTCCTTTGGGGATTTTCTAGAGGAGTTCCTTTGTCTGGCTATGACTCGGGTCTTCACCTCCTTGAGAACCTGTACTGAACTAATTTGGTTAAGGGGGTCCAGTGCATCTAGAACAGGCAAGTTCTCAAAACCATGTGTGGTTATCAGGCTGCCATGGCCCAGTAATGATATGAGGGAAATGTCCATGTCTCTTTGTGTTGAGGGAGGCAAAGGGATGCAAACAACCAGAGAGAAGAAAAGGAGAAGCAAGCAAAGAGGATCATTGTTTTGCTCTCAGAATTACCACTTAGAATACCAAATTACAGACAGCATACAAACACCCAACAATTTAGTTTCACAAAAGGGAGCATTCTAAAGCAGCATAATCCATATAATTACTCCAAAATAGGTTTAAGACATAACTGTGCATGTAATAACCAGATGATAACATTTGAAGATATTTTAATGGGACAAAAAAACCCTGTAGTTGAATCTAAGCAAACTGAGGACTTGCTTGTCTCCATTCCTGATAGCCACTGATTATGCTTCCTGCAAAAAAGGATAAAAGACACAATTTGCTATAGATCAACTTTTCTTACTTTATTTTAATGTTAACAAAGCAATTAGGTCCAATCAACAGTGTAGCTGTTTTCATTACCCTGTGCTTTGGCAGAGGGTGTTGTGGGTTCCCCCTCCTCAGGAAGGAATTCATTACTGGTCAGACTGATGTGTATTTATGGGTAGTTATATTTTACCCTAATACCAGAACTTAACACAACCAGCCAGGAAAGCCTGATGTGGTGACAGGCCAAAGCATTCACTGGGCAACTCTAGTGCTATGGTGTGGGGAGACAGGACCATGGAAAAAAACCCCACTTGGAGGCAGCCAACTTCCTGACACCGTTTTATATGTCAAAAGCATGAGAGTTGAAGGAGCAATTAGCAGGTGGAGGTGCCTGTGGCCTCCCATGGTACCCACCTCTTTGTGCTGGCTGTGATGGCAATCCAGCAATTCAGTCAGGGGTTTGGGTGACCTTAAAAGCTCCGGTGAAAGGGAGTCTGCCAGGGTGAGAACCTCACTTGAACACCTAATGAGTGCTGTGTGGGTCTTGGAAAGACCATTCCTTCAAGTAGTGCTTCAGATGGACGTTACCAACAATTGTGTAGCTCCTGAGCATCTGCAGATGTTTGAAAGCTGGTTTCTTTCCTTGCCCATGGTAAGCCTGCTGGCTACTTTTCTGCTTTGCTGTCACTGCTTTGCTTCCTAGATTTGATTGCATCTCCTGAATCAGCCAGTTTTCTGCAAACTTAGATCCAAAATGAGCAGGAAATAAACACATCCTTACCATTTTGTGTTTGTTTCAAACCAGGGATCGATCTTTTCTCCTTTGGCTTACCTGTCTCTGCTGGGGGATATAGTTTTGTTTCCCATGGGCTGGTAGAGGAGCGGGAGAACAGTTTAACCACATTAAAATAAGTATCTTGTACTGTTTAAATTGTTTGTGCTTCTTTGACCTGGTTATGGTCTCCTTATGAAGCCACAAGTCTGGCCTTTTCTGTGTTTTTCTGGAGGCTTCTGTGCTACCTGTTTTGACTGATGTCTCAATAGGAGCCTAAGGAGACTTAACTGTTCCTATTAAGTCAAGTATTTGTGAGGTCCAGATCTAAATATAAAGAGAAGCAAAGGCACAGTATCCAGAGCATCTCTGGCAGCAGTGCAGTCATTCATTTGGCTTAACCAGAGTTCTGGGGAGTTTTAGGTGTAATTTGAAGGAAGGTTTCTATTTTTGGTGAGACACAGAGGGAAAGCTGGAGGTGTTCATTTTGGCTTGCAATGTTTGATACTGGAAGGGTGTGTTGAAGGAAGATGTGATGTCATTGGTGTGTGAGAAGTGTCTTTAAGAAGTGGGTCAATAAATTGTCATGCTGTACTATACTGTAAGTCCATCATCTTCACATCTGTGACATGCTTATTTGGATGTTAGCAAATTGAAATGCATCAAAGGCCTTCATGGATTTCAGAAACAAATAACCAGCTCTTGCTTTAGTCTCTTTTCCTCTCACCAGAGCAGCTCCTGGCAGCAAACTGCTGGTTTAGCTATAATCTGTCAGCCTTTGCTTAGAGTTTGCAGCACAGGTAGTCACAGTCTTGGGGTAAAGCTGTGTGAGCTCATTGAGGCTGGAGCCTTGAAGCTGTGCAATGTTTGAAGGAGAATGGAGTCAAATAAATGGCATGGTCCTTGGCTGAATGAGCTCAGTATCTTTGGACCCTACAAAAGGGTCCTGCCCAGTACTAGACAGAGTCAAACAAATGCTGAGTAATATTTTTAGCTGACTGGGATCTTGGTTTCAAATGTGCATGGCCTTGTCATACTACGAATTGTGTTTGCACGAGTCGGTCTGAGAGTAAACTGGTGAGAGAATGTAATTGTTGCCCTTTCCATTTGTCCTTTCAGGTTGGAAACAATATTGTGAGGGACCTGCTTTGGGACATGCTGCTTTTTGCTCTGGGCATAATGGTAGCCAAATTTGCCAAGTGCTGACAGGTTTTCTGATTCATTCAGGTGTATGTGGGGACTCTTGTAGGCTCCAGTGGAAAGTACATTCACATACTTCAGAGCAGCATGTGGACAGTTCAGGTTTTGCAAGCCCAAATTCTTTTTGGCTACCTATCATTGCTTTCACATGTATGTTCTCATTCCTTGGGAATGTTTTTTAAAGGCTTATTCTCTTTGTACATTTTCTCCACTTGGTTTTACTCTTTTCTTTTTCCCCCTTCTTAACTGCAAGGGAGGAACAAGCCTGAGCTGGCAGAGGAGAGTGTGCAACATCTGCACTTCCCTCTATACATGCAGCATAAGCTGCTGCTAATTGGTGTATGAACAAGCTGAGAAGTTTATTTCAGAGTAAATCACTATGTTTGGCGGAAGCTGCTGAGCTTGTAAGATACCACAGTTGTAAATAACAGCACAGAATCGAGTTGGGAGGCCTGTGGCCAGTGGGGTTCCACAGGGGTTCTGGGACCAGTCTGGCTCGACGTCTTCATCAATGACCTGCATGAGAGGACAAAATGTACCCTCAGCAAGTTCCCTAATGACACCAAGCTGGGAGGACTGGCTGATTCACCAGAAACTCTGAGATCTGGGCANATGTATTGAAAGTTCAAAAAAAAATATAATCAAATTTGGCCAAATGGTGAGTAAGAGGGAGAAGAAAACCTGCTAAAAGTATTTATTTAAAGATGAAAACAGCAAAGGGAGTGATAGCCCAAGGGGCATGAGTAAAGAGGATGAACTCAGTGTAACTATAAGCCGAGTAGTAAAATTATTGCTTAATACTAAATTTCTTCAGGCGCTGTAATATTTTGCAAGAGAGAAGATGGAAACCCAGTAACATTATGTGCATTTTTGTTGTTGGTTTGATTATTTCTAACTAGTTTTATAAAACAATGAGAGCACACTGTGGTGCATGTTCATTTGCTAATTATGGCATGGGCAGATTAGGAATGAAGCAAAATATGAATACAGCTCTCTAAAGACAAAAGAAAAATGTCTGACAATGGTACTATAGTAAGATTTGATTACACTCTTCAGGTTTGCCCAAAGGAAAATGAATCTTCAACATTTTCAACATCTTCTTCAATCTTCTTTCAATATCTTCATCAATAACCTGGATGAGGGGATGGAGGATACCCCCATTAAGTTTGCTGATAACACCTAACTGGGAGGACTGGCTGATTCCCCAGAAGGCTGTGCTGCCATTCAGCGGGATCTCCACCGGCTTTAGAGTCGGACAGAGAGGAACCTCAAGAGGGTCAACAAGGGCAAGGGCAGAGTCCTGCAGCTGGGGAGGAACAACCCCCTGCACCAGCACAGGCTGGGGGTGACCTGCTGGAGAGCAGCTCCAGGAGAGGGACCTGGGAGTGCTGCTTGATAACAAACTGACCATGAGCCAGCAACGTGCCCTCGTGGGCAAGAAGCCAATGGCAGCCTGGGGGCAGCAAGAAGAGTGTGGGCAGCAGGTCAAGGGAGATTCTGCTGCTCCTCTTCTCTGCCTTGATGAGGGCTCATCTGGAGTCCTGTGTCCAGTTCTGGGCTCCTCAGCTCAAGAGGGACAGGGAACTGCTAGAGAAGAGGCCAGCTCAGGGACACTAAGATGGCCAGGGGACTGGAGCATCTTTCTCTTGAGAAAGGGCTGCAGGACCTGGGGCTGTTCAGCCTGGAGGAGACTGAAGGGGAGCCTCACTAATGCTTACAAGTATTTAAAAGGTGGATGTGAAGCGGACGGGACAAGACTTTTTTCTGTAGTGTCCAGTGACAACGAGTAATGGACATCAGCTGAAACACAAAATGTTCCACTTAAACATAAGGAAAAGCTATTTCACTGTAAGGGTGAGGGAGCTGGGGCCCAGGCTGCCCAGGGAGAGTCAGGAGGCTCCTTCTCTGCAGGTTCCCAAACCCATCTGGACACGTTCCTGTGTGACCTGATGGAGGGGAACCTGCTTGAGCAGGGGCTTGGGCTGGATGAGCTCTGGAGCTCCCTTCCAACCCCCACCACTCTGTGATTGTGTGTGAAATAGTGGCCAGCCGTGCTTTCAACTGCTTTCAGCAGAGTCATGACAGTTACATTAGCAGTGCAGTTGGTACAAACTCCAAAATGCTGGTCACTTGGGTGGGGTGGAGGGAGTGAAATTGGCTGAAAAGGCTTTATTTTTAGTTTTTGACCAAGGACTTTTGGACCAAGGTATGGCAACAAGGGTAGTCTGCATATATCACTGGGGAAAGGAGGAAGAAAGAAAGAAGAAAAGAAGTTGGCCTTTCTAGTACTTCATCTTAAAATTGCTTGTCTAAAAATTTCTCTCAGAGTTGCTTGTGTATGTGCTTGCATTTTAACTCCTGTTTTATGACTTGGACTCTTTTTTTTTTCTGTGAAAAAATGCAATTACCACTTGGAAGCCCTTTGCTAAGTCAGAGTTGTTTGGATTTGGAAGAGTATTTTGTATTGAGATCCATGTAGTTTTTATAGCATTAATACATGTCTTGAGTATTGTTATACTTAATCAAGTGTCACCATTAACTACCACCAAGTTACCTTGAATTCATAAGGTCATAACTTTAACCCATTTGAGTTTGGTTGGGTTGCTTTCCTCTGGGAGGGCAGAAATTCACATTACAATGGTTCACCCATCTTTCCTCTTGCTTCCAGGCTTTTCACTAATTGCATGTTTGAGATCCATAGATATAAAGCTTGTACTTTGCCTCCCCAGTGAAACAGAAGTGAACAGATGTATAAAAGGCACAGTCTACGTTGCAGTCAAAAGCCTGATGTTCCCACTACATCTCTTGGGTATTTCTGTACATACCTAACTATTCTGGGGGTGGGCTGGTGAGCTGGCTGAGCTGGGATGGGCAACAGAAGCTGCTCGGTGGCTCTCACCAAGCCAATGGGGTGGAGACTGTAGTGTGGTGTCTGCTCTTCTGGGTGCCAGAGGAAGAAGAGGGGAATCACCCATTTGAGTGCATTCCTCACCAATGCCTGGTCCTGAGGAGAACAGAAGTTCTTTCCACCCTCTGCCTTCACATACTTGCTCTCAGGTATAACCTGATGGTGTGACTTGTTGTGTTTTAGCGTGATGCTGTGATTCTGGATGTTGATTTCTGGGGCCCTTTTCGTCTTGCTGCACTTACTGGCTTCAGCAGTGTCTGTTTCTCTCCCTGTTCCTCCCGCGAAGGAATGGGGACAGTGCCCTCTCTTCTCCTTCTGCAGGTCTGTGCTTCAGCATCGTTATTAGTTACATCTTTCAAATTAATTACATGTTACGATGTGAGGAGCGGCTCTTTCCAAACAGGAGCGGGCACCATCCGCTTTGCCAGCAGCCCGTGAACTAGCCTCGGGCCGCTTTCGAGGCAGGACCTCGGAGCCTGGCTTGGACCGGGAGCGTATGCTACTGCCCGCGGCTGCCGAGAAGCCTCCGGGGCAGAGGGATGCGGGGCGAGCTGCCGGCGCGATGCTGCTGCTGCTGCTGCTGATTGTGCGGGCAACACCACCACCTGCCGGCAGCCTGCCTGCCCTGCCTGCCCCACAGACCGCCGCCGCAACCCACCGGGACCCAAAACCCCTTCGGAAGAGAGTCTGACACTCCATTTGCTCTTACAAAGCTGGATTCTTTTATGACAGCGCCGGGCGCATGGGCAATCGCTCTGGCACCGTAAAAGGAGGTTGAAGTAAGCTGTGTAAGACTGAGTTTTGGAGTTTTAGGAAGCGGGTATTGTGTATCACGGCACTGAGTGCGTGGAGAATAGCTCCTCCTGTCACACACACCGAGTTCTGAACAACTTCTGCTTGTGTTGTTAAGTTACATCCATATGGATTACATTTCTCAAAATCATCATTCATAATCATCAGTTTCTCAGGACTCGTTTCCCTGGGGTCCATCCCCTTTGGGCATGTGCTCTTAATCACAAAGAGGGTCTTTGGGGGTCTTCAGGACCCCCCTGGAGGTCCTCATCTTGATATTCCTCAATCCTGTGTCCGCATTAATAAACATTATCAATTTATTTATATAAGCATATAAATAAACTTTACCAGTTTATTTACCTAACTCACTTCTTTTCACAGTCAGTAGTCCTTAAGTTGTGATATTTTAGCTTGTGTCTTAGTCCGCGTCTACATTTAAGTCTTGGGTGTCTTGAGATAGTTGACTTCTGCATCCCGAGTGTCTGTATTTTAGATGTCTTAGGACAGCTGAAGCTGAAGCAAACACAAACTGGCATAAATGGCAAAACCAAAGTTTTCTACTTGAAGACAGCGCTGGGTGTACAGTCTCCTTCAGTTCCCTTCTCTGTGTTCTGTCAAGGATGAGAACAAACTGAACTTACTAATGTAAACAAAGTTTAATTATATTTCAATCGCATGGTTGCTAAATCACTTGGTTTAAAGAAGTAAAAGGATTCCAAAGGTATCAGCTCCTCCCGACAAAAGAACACACCTTAAGTACATATCAGAAAACAAACTCCCTGCTTATTTCCACCTATGTAATACATATGCAGTACAGGCTGATGTTTAGTGTGTTTTGGGGGGAGAGTTGACGTAAATAGCATTTTAGGTTATTATCATACTTAGAGGTGTCAAAGGTGGGGAGCTGACTGTAATATTAGTTTCTTAATTAATGAAGCAAAGATCTCACTCTGGACTCTGTGGCCTCACTTTAATTATTTGGAAGTTAGTTGTCTATCCTGTCTCATGAATTAAAGACAACGGTTAACTGTCCTGCAGCTGTAAGACTTCCTCCCTTGGCTGCTTCTCATGCTGATTTTGCAGCTTCCCACAACAGATAAGTGACACTGGCACTTTTGATACTTTAAACCCTTTTCTTGCAGTTATTTTACTATTTATCACTCAACTTACAGTCCAAATCATGCTTGTAAATAAGGAAGGGTCTATAGGAGTCTGAAACCTTTGGAGTCTGGTATCACCTAAGCAAAGAAGAGTAAAATACATATTTTCTGTATCTCAGTGACACAGGCAGGACCCAACTGATCTTGCAGGGCAACCCCAGTGTTATTTCTCCTTAGAGACTGTTGAGGCTGGTGCTCAGTGAGCTCAGCTGCCACCCAGAGGTATTTAAGGCAAGAAGGAGGGAGAATGGGCAAAAGGTGAAACAAGGGAAGGAGTAATATGTAAATAGAATGAGAAGGTGATCTGAAAGTATTTGAAGAATGTATGTCAGGGAAGATTTGTTTCCATTGATTTGGCATAAAACCCATGTGGTGCAGTCCCTGTTCTGTGGCTGGTGTTTGGCATGCTGACATCTATAAGAGCAGCATTTCCTTTCTGTCACTGCTCATTGACATCTAAGTGCTGCTGTGACATCCCTGTCAGTCAGCTTGCTGCTGTAATGAAATTCAGAGGCAGGAATAACTCTGTCTGTATTTGCAGAGAGCTTACAGGTGGGACCCAGGAGATACTACAGTATAAACGTGGGGCAGTTGTTATTACTGGAAATCAAACACAAAAGTCTTGTGAGTGAAATCTGTTTGCTCTTTGAAAAGTTGATTTCCATATTTACAGGCAGGTTTTTTTTGTTAACATATTTACATGGGTCTAGTTTCTCCAGCTGCTTGTGAAACTCTCTTCTCTGAAGATATTTTAAAGCTTCCCTCCTTAAACTGCTGATGAGTTGAAATAGTTCCCAAGACCTAATGGAACATAGAGTTGCTGGCTAGGGAAAGAAAGTCTTTTTCTTTACATGGAGAGAATTTTGACTTTTGCCTGTTTGGAAACTAAAAGCATCATAATGTATTTTGCTGCCTTCTAAGGCTGTTTAGTGCAAATTTGCCCAGGCAAACTATGCCCACTGAGAAACATTGTGAGGTCTGAGGATGTGCCTTCTGTGCTTGCCAGGAAAAAGACTGATTGCACAAAGTAGATGATGTGCCTGATGAGATTGTTCCTAAAAAGCCATACCAGACTGGGTTTTGGCTTGAGTCCATGATGACAGCTTCCCCTTCACCCTCACAAGGTTTCCAGAAATGAGTGAAACTGCTGGGCCTCAGACCGAGGCATTGTTGGATGGAAATAGGAAAGCAGTAGCACTGCATGGTTTGTCCCACGGCTGTCAAGTATTGCACCACGAAGCAGTCCAAGGAGCTGCTTTCAACAAGGCTGACCCTCACTGCATGATGAGTGGCCTTATGAAGGCTGTGCTTTGTGCTCCTGCTTGGGCAACAACCAATTACAAAGCCATGTCTGCTCTGAGTCCATCCCACGTCCAGGGCCTGTTGCTGTCTGAAATGATGGCAGCTTCAGAGCATCTTTTCCAAGTCCAAGCTCACATGGAATGGAGTTAAACAGAAAATCAGTCTTCAAATTCTTGGAGAGGAAAAGACAGACAGGAATACATTTTACTAGATTCCCTTCTTTGTATGGAAACAAAACTGCCTTTTAAAATCCATGTAGACAGATTTTATAGTTCTAAGTTACACGGTGTTTTGACAGGAGATTGATTTATTTAAACTGAATGGTGCTTATTTAATGCCTCTTTCAGCTTTTTTAAATGCTTACTGTCAGAGTTTATTTGGTAAAATAAACTCAGAAGATTTGCCAGACAGGAACAGCAATTTTAGCACGTAGGTATTTAAGAGAAGTTGATTGTTGTTTTTACTGCTTCTGTTATTACCTGCAGCCCTGTGAAATCCATCAAATGTAAGAAAGAACAAACAATTTACCTATTTTGAACTTGTTACTTAATGATGAATACAAACAGAATTGTGCTTGTTGTTTCAGTGTTATCATTAAATTGTTCTGCACATTTCAAATTCCTATTGATATCTCTCTCTGCCCGAATTTGAAGTGCAGGAACAAGCTGTTGCCAGCGAATTCAGTTGCTCCTTGCCAGTGTAAGAACTTTTAATGCATGGTTTAAGGAGCCCTGTTTAAAACCTGGCCTCTAGTGTTAGTGTCAATACTGTCTCTTTGTTTAGCATTGCTACATGATCATAATTCATCTGATGTTACTCTTGGCTGAAAGAAATGGTATGTGCAACCTTAATCCTGCTGGAGAATTGTCCCTGGTTGACTGATGCACCAGTACAGAGCTCCAGTGAGGCCACCTTCACTCCACTGCAGCCTGTGTTATATGGCATCAAAAAGCCTAGCAGGGAAAGGATGGGAGGAAAGTTGTGCAATATCGATTGTTTCATTTTCAGGACAATGAACTGCTGAAGGGAAAAGAGCTACATATGTCAGGTCATTTCATTTTCCAGGTAATGTGACTGTTAGTGCATCACTGCAAACACCGTGTGTGGTGCCCAAGCTTTGCTGAAGGATAAGAGGGAAAGCGGTAGCAAAATGTGCGGATGAAGTTGATTCCTTAGAGAATCTGATGATGCTGATTATCCTTATCTGTAACAGAGAGAACAGGCAATAGTGTTTGCCAAAGTTAGCATGGAAGTCTGCGATCTTGTGGATAGAACTGTCACAGACAGAGCTTTTCAGGAGGTTTAAAAATTGAGTGCTTCTGCAGACAGAATTACTGTGGAGATTCATATGCCTATGTGAGGACTACAGGGTCACATCTCCTAGGAAATAAATATTGTGCCCAAATCAGTAAAATGGCACAGCTTTCAGAAGACTTTACTCTCTTACACCAGTCAATGACATTTACACCTTTGCATGGAAACTGTTACAACACTGGTGAGGCCGAGGAAGACCTTGAAGTGACAGCCTTTGAAGAACCTGCTCTGAGAATGAGGACACAGTGTGAAGTGACCTGATAGTTGCATGCTGAAATACCCAAAGTCGCCTCCTGTGTTTTATCAATCTTCCTCTTTCGTGGAGAAGAACATTTGCTATTACAAACGCTAATAAGTGTCTGAAATGACAACGATTTGCTTTTGATTTCCCTTTGATTTAAAGGCAGCGCCCGTGAATCAAGAAGCAGTAAAAAATGTTTCAGCCCTAACAAGATCTGACACAGGAATCTTCAAAAGCCCCCATTCCAGCAGTGCTCAGAGTTGCTTCTCTTGCTGTTTTGTTGCTGAATCATTTTGACAGGGAAGAGGAAGAGCACCTAAACACTACTATATGGCAGAGAGCCAAACTATTAGGCTATACAAGGCATTTCAGCAGCCTGAGTAACGCAAAGGCAGAGCAGCCTGAAAACCAGCCATAAGTTTATGATCCATTTTAGGTGTCAAAGTGCATCTTGAGACATCTGTGGTTCTTGGCAATTTGTTGAAAGAGGTAACTTCTAATGTCACTACTAAACACTGTGACCATTGCTGCTGGGGGAGTGGGACTCCAAGGTATACTTTTCCTGCCTCTTGTATACGTTTGTAATGGCTTTCAATGCAAAGCATGTGTCTTCTGTGGATGTTTTAGAAGGACTGGTTACTGGTTAGAATGGCACAAAGTGTGGAATTGTTAAGCATTTTTCTTTGCTTGCTGTTTCCTTCCATACTTGTAGTGACAACTGTTCAGAGTTGTATTTGAGGAGAGAGTAAGTGTTGGGCATAGGTCGCACAGACGTCTCTAATTTGGAGCCAAGTGTCTTATTGGCAGGGTGGTTGCACTGGAGTTGGTTCTGGAAGGTACATGCATGTGTGTTTGGTTCTGTCAGCATGTACACTGGTGCCAGATCTGTCTGTAGATAGCACAGACCTGATTTCAGCTCAGGTTTGCCAAGGCAGGTGAGGAATGTTTAGCACAAATAAATCAGCATGGCCACTCCTGCGGTAAGATGACCACCTGGCATCTTGGTGTGAGCAAAGGACAGTGTGTAGTCATTCAAAGGCACTGAGCATTCGGTGTGAGGGCTGGCTGACATCACACAGTTCTGTTGAAGTGGAGTGAGAACAAGGCTGAGGTTTGTGTAGCACTAAAAGCTTTATATCAGTGCAGGTCAACTGGAAAAAGACCTTTTGCTGGTATCGCTTATTTTCCAGTTGGGGACCTGGTTTAAGCTGTCCTGGCAGAACTCTTTGACTGGGATTAACTGTGTCTCTGTTAAGAAGTTTGCTGACTCAGTCTTGCTGATACCACCATAAAGCAATCATTTTAAATCCAGGGCCCTCAGCTTAGTGGCATCCTCTGCTCCTCAGCACTGGCTGCCTGCTTTTAAGTGTTGCTGATGGGAGGATATCACAAGGCAGAAGCCTATCCTCTGGTATGTCTTCTATTACTTGCTTTCATGGCTTGTAAAGCTACCTGAACTATTTTTAGATGACTAGCATTATAACAAAAGCAGCCTGAGATACTATGGTCTAATTTACCTTTGTCACATGGGTGAATTGGCCCACACAGAACTCTGTGCTCTCATGTCTGATCGTTTATTGATTCCTCCCTAATGAAAATCTCTTTCTACAAGTCTGCATCGTAGAGCATAGGTGCACTTTGGTAGCCTGGCCAATGTGATGAGAAGGCAAAAGACTGTCCAAATAGCAGTTCAGAGCTATCAACAGAGTGAAAATACACAAGCAATTTGGATTTTCCAAGTCCAAATCTCCGTCTTTTTCTCTTTCCTATCCATCTATATTTAAAATGCAGGTGAGAGAGATTGTTTCCACTACATATACGATACATATTGGAGACAAAGATCAAATTTACACTGCAGAGCTGGTGGTTAAATTGTGAACTTTTGCAGCCCATTACTTTGTAAGTTATTTTAAAGTATATTAGCATTTGGTTGCCTGAAATTCCTGTTCCTTTCCTACTTCAAAGTACACAAGCAGCACTGCTGCTCTGGTGTGCAGCCCTCTGCTTGGTCTCATTCCCTGGGCTGATCCACTCAGCTGCTCATCTGATTTCCCCATCACGATTACAGGAGCCTGTGGCATTTTCTTTCTCCTTGACACATTAGCTTCTGTTGCTCTCCCACCACCACAAGTGTCCATTAACACCTTGCAGCACAACTGCAGCTCTGGGTTGTGACTCCCTTTCCTGAAAGAATTTATTGACAAGCTTGCTGTTAATTTGACTTCATGGCCTAGGGTGAAGGGCAACAAAGTGCACAAGTCAAGGGACTTTAACAGGCTTTTGATCAGATTCTCACACTGTTTTGTTTACACAGATATGGACACTCATTGAACAAGAGGTACAGAGTGCTTCCTAAGTTCACAAGCAACGTACAAACCCCAGTGATTAGTGTTTATGCGGGACTCATCTCTGACATACCAACAGTTGGTATTAAATGGGCAAGCACTCTCAACAGCCTTCTGTAGCTAACAGTAAAGGAGACTGAAGAGGGATAAAGAAATGGTTGGAATGTCATGTCAGCCCCAACACTATGATAAATAACCCACGGTTTTGTCAGGGAAAGACAGAGGATCAGAGATTTTGAACCCATTAGATTTACAAATATTCTGTCCTTGTCGTTGTTTTATCATCATGGGATGTCCATGTACAACTTTGCTCCATGGGCTGCTTTCCACCTTCCCACCAAGCATCAATTTTACTTCCAAGTATCATCTCTTTAAATTATTTTATCCCAAGAAAAGTAAATCCAAACCCTCAAAAGTTAACAATGAACAAAAAGACTCCTTAGAAACTTTGGCTGCTTTGATCAAAAAGGGACAAGACTCCTGCTGCTAATGATTGTTAATAATTGACAAACCAGATTGGAAGTGAATATCACGTAAAGGAAAGTTGCTATTGCTAGAAGCTCGGAGCTGTTGTAGCTTTGATGATCCTCCTTGCTGACACTGAGTGGTGCAATTACCACACGCTGATGGAGGAGAGCTGCAATTACCACGCTTTCTGAGTCAACCACTGAGCTATTTCTTAGTTGACATTGGTGTTTATTTATATGCTCATCGTAGGCAAATTCTATAAAGGGCTTCCCCAATATTTGTAACAGAGTACTAGGGAGAGACAGAGATATGTACTTTGTTTCCCCTCCCATAAAAATCAGTGCTCTGCCTTAAATCTCTACAGTGATCAGGAGTCTGTACTTCCAACCTAGCTGAAATCACTGTTGGAGTCAGCAGAGATATCTCAGTGTAAGAAAAATAGTGTCAGGGATTGCTGGAGACCTTGAGAAATTTTGGGTGAAATGAACAGGGATGGTGTTCATTTGTTTATTTTTTTGCAAGCCCAGTAGTAAAAGTGCAGGTAATTAACCTGTATGTCCTAGATTTACCTAGATTTGCTGTTTGAGAAGGGACCAAAACACGTTCTTTCCATTGAACAGTGATTGCCATGATTGGCAGGGTAAAAGGCAGCTTTATATATTCTTATGTCATTTTGACTGCTTGTGTGTTTGGGGTTTTTTTTCTTACTTGCTTTTCTGATAGACCAATTTTTAAATACTTTAGAGTGCAGGAGCAAATTGGTTGGAAAATTTGGTGCTAAAATGCTTTCCTCTGTTTTCAAGAGTGAAGTGACAGGAAGGAGAACACATTTTCACCCTCGCATCAAAAGACTTGTCTGGACCTTGAGTCTGGAGGTGACTGACAGCAGAGAATAGGCACAAAACATCTTCAGAGGATATTAGAGTTACCCTAACACTGGAAGAAGACAGGAGATAACCAGGCAATCTTATGTGTCTTCCTGTAGACACCTGTATACGACAAATTCTTTCATAGCATGATCAGACAGCGGTTTTAATTTTTAAGACCTCGTTTTCTTCAGTGTTGGTATTTGTCAGTGCAATGTGAGGCTGTGAACAGCCTGAGATCCAAAGCATCATCGACTGTAGTTACTGTCCAGATGGGTTGTGGAGTCTCCTTCTCTGGGGACATTCCAAACCCACCTGATTGAGTTCCTGTGTGACCTACTCTAGGTGGTCCTGCTCTGGCAGGGGGGTTGGACTAGGTGATATTTTGAGCTCCCTTTCAACCCTTAAGATTCTGTGATTCTGTCTGTGATCAGTGCTTGCTATCTCTGCCATCTCAGGACACTCAGAAAAAAAACAGTGGTGTCTTGACAGACCTAAAAAGAAATGCAAGGATGCACATGTTTGCTGAAGCTTCTTGGGGTTTCTAATGGTGTACATGTATGTGTGGATGTGGATGCCCAGTCCAAGGGGTGATGAGCAGAGCCTACTGACCCAGCACATGGAAGATGAGTAAACCTGATAGTAGGTGGCTCTGCCTTTTCTAAGTCAGTCCTGGATTTTCTGGAAGAGGTAGGAAACTCAGTGAGTAGAAAAGGTATCTAATACAGTGGTGGTGACTCACCTCATTAACTGCATTTTGCCGATGGCCTCGCACCTCCTGAACATTTATTTCTTATTTAATTTATCTTTTCATGGCTGGCCACTCATTTGTCACCTTGACAGGCAATGGCCTTCTGAGAACACTAGCTACTGTTAGGGGATCACTGAGCCCTAACAGAAAATGGAGGAAAAAAAGCAAGAAATAGAAAAGTGGTAGTCTGTCTCTGAACCAGGTTGCTGGATAAATGGCCATTGTGAATCTGTTTGCACCTAGAAATACAGCTATTCTGTTCCTATTAAGCAACTTGATCTACTTGAGCTTCAAAGAAGAGCCTAAAGCAAAGAGAGGTATTTCATGATAGGTGAGGAGGAAATAGATATTCACAGGCTGTTGACTATCCTTGAACTGAATGTACTGACTCAGAGGAAATAGATGTAGAGAGAGGAGCACTGAGGAGATGGGAGCTATTCCTCTGCCTTTCTGTTACAAAAACACACCCAGTTATTTGTTTTCAGAATCTCACAAATGCCCTGGTGTTGCTTAAACATATCAGGGTCAAGAGTTTCTCTCAGGTGTCCACTGAAAGAGCTTGTGAAATGTGGAATCTGTGTCTTAGTGTGACAGAGGAGAGACTTGTAAAGCATTCACTTGAGTCTTCACCATGTCCTCTAAGGATAAATCTGAATTCTCTCATTTGATGAAGGGCCTGAGAACTGTTTCTAGGTGGGCAATAGTAGGTTGCAGTGTTAGAAACTGATGCAAACTGTGACAAAGACAATGTGCAAGGGTAACCCTAAAAATTGAAGGTGTTATGGGAGATGGCAGTAAAGAGTTTTCATTATGATTGAATATTAATTAGTGACATGGCTATTAATGATGACAGTAATTAACAGAGGAAGGAAAGACTTGTCATTGTCCCCAGGGTGAGTAATCAGTCTTGGCAGGTGATAAATAATGGTTCAGCAAACTCAGCAGAAAGATAATCTGTCTACCTCAGGACAACTGGAGAACAGCTATAACATCTTCCAGGCTCTTGGCAACATTCAGGAATGATTTCATGGTTTTTAATAGAGACAAATTAAAATCCCTGATCTCAAGTGTTGCTTATATTCTAGAGTAGCTGATCACAGGAGTTCTGGTCAAGAACTTCTTGAGACTTGGTGCCTGTTAGTAATGACATCATTATAGTGTGGCACAAGAAGGAGAAACATTCTGAAACCTCAGTGAAGATAAAAAGGGAAATGGGATAAAATTGGTATCGGTTTTATCTATATCAATGTTATCTCAAACTCTCAAAACTTGTGGTCTCAGTATTTATGGCTTTCTTCACTGTTTTTTTCTTTTAAGGTGCCGATATTGTGCAGTGGCTTATGAAGAACCTCAGCATTGAGGATCCAGGTAAAGTGAGTGCAACTGAAGAGGAACACATACTCCATCCATATTGTGTGTCCCATTAGTAGATGCTGTTTTGCTGGGGTGTAAAATACCAGTAGAACAGTAAGACTGATTTAAGCATTGGAAGGAAGGAGATAAGAATCAACATCTTAATTAAATCTAATGCCTTATGCTGCAATACACAGAAAGCACTTTGTAAGAGTCTAAGCCTGTCTGTGAAATTGTTCCTACCTAAGAAACACTGACTGATTTTAAGGTTCTTCCCAGACTCAGGAAGTTGGTTGATGTGTGTGGTTAAGCAGGCAAATGCAGGTTTTCATGATGTGGTGAAAGATATCTGTGACTGACAAGAGGTACTGGCCAAGGATGACATAGACACCATCATAGCTGCTAATTTATCAAAGAGGGTAGGCAAATGGGTCATCAGCCAGAAGCAGTAATGTGTGCATGGGCATAGTCTAAATAGTTCCTTCTTCAGAGAAACCAAAATCATTTTGCCACAATTGAGAACTATTGGGAAAACAGGAAGGAGAGATCCTCTTTTCCTCTTCTGGGAAGGGGGAAAAAATCCAACATCTCACCTCCTGGTTTGTTTCTGCTGCCCACTGTCACTGTGTGCAAGCAGAGATGGAGGCAGCATTGTCTCACCTGGGGCATCCCTATACACACATCCCTTCTCATGAGTCCAATCAAGTCCCAAACCTGAATTTCAGCTGCAGACAATAGCTTCATTTAATCTACCTGGGCGTGGATGAGCAGCTGATGTGTATTTTGCAACTCTGATGCAGCTTTTGACGGCTGACAGTGCTTGAAAATCTGTGCAGGTGTGTCTCTGCACTGGTAGTGCTGGGACACATAGAATCATAGAATGGCAGGGGTTGGAAGGGACCTTTAGAAAACATCTAGTCAAATTACTCCCTTTTGCCTCTACACTGGCAGGGTTTGTCTTTACGAATAAACATGCTGCTAAGGACCTGATATTGCAGGAGTTTGTCAGATTTGGTAGAGGCAAAGTGGGGTTGGAACAGGCTTCTTGTCAGCTGTCACTTGCAGTAGATAATGTGCTTTGAATTGAATTTCAGACTAGAGCTGAACTGGTGTGTGACATTTTGTAAACACAAAACCGGCAAGTTAAACCTTTGAGCAGTGTTTTGTCTGTGTTGTGAAGTTGTTTTCTGCTCTCCTGCATTGCAGGGTTTGGTTGGAAGGCGTAAGGGTGCACGGTGGGTACAGAGATGTATCTGGGCACCAGACCTTTGCGTGCGCCAGAGCTGCTGCTGAAAGCAGAGGAGTGTGCAGTGCACATCTCCCTGACACATCCCTTCTGTTTTCTCTCTTTCACAGGGGAAGCAATACACTTGGGAAGTCTTATTGCTGCACAGGGTTATGTCTTTCCGATCTCAGACCACGTCCTTACCCTGAAAGATGATGGGACATTCTATCGGTTTCAGGTCAGTAAGCCCTCTGTCTCTTTTGTGGCCTCTTCTACTGTCTCTGCAATAATACTACTGAAATCACCAGCTCTTTATCCCTAAGCACCTTGGGTCTCAGGGATAAGGTGGTGTGTGGTCCTAAGGATAAGATCTGTGAAGTCAGGGATTGAGGCTATCTCTGTAGAGACCCTGGGAAGTTATGAAGTCCCTTCAAAAAGATCTGCTTTAGAATCCCAAATCACTCTTCTGACCCACAGTTTGTTACATAAATGAACAGACATGTCCTGTGATTACTTTTTTGCTATATCATGTCAAGGCTGTTGTACTCAGATTTGAACTAAACCAGTAGAAACAAAATGACTTTAAGGTTCTACAGCCCGGCACAGAATTGAGTAGCCCCCCTTCTGTGCAAAATAGATCAAGGCAAAATTTGGAGCTGGACATTCAAACTCTGGCACAGCAGAAAGTTTAAATGTTTATCCTCTCTTGGTCACAGATTGATGTGGGAGGGGGCAGGCTTCAGGCTCTCTTTCACAAAAGATGGGTAACCTTGGCAGTCATCTTTATCCCTCAGTGTTGCTGTGCCTCCAGATATGTTGAATTTTTAAAGCATCCTGCCCTTGAGTTCCATGCACTGTCCAAAATCTGCTGCTGTCAGTTTCCTGGCTGTAACAACTCCTTTTGGACAGATTGTATGACTTTGAAAGAAGCAATAAGTTCAAACCTGAAGTCCTTCTGCCTAATCCTGCTGCCTGAATTCTGCTTCTCTGTTCCGTGATCCCAGACAGTGCCCTTATCTTTCCTGTGACCTCTCTTCTGTTTACTCTCCCCATTCCTCCTTTACTTTTGCTCTTTTTTGTTAGTTTTTATTTGAAAAGCCTCTTCTCTTTGTACCTGTTGTTGCTGCTGCTCATGCTCACTGCCCTACTGCTAATGTGGTGTTGTGTTATGTGAACAAAGAAGCCCAGGAGATCACAGACCTCACCTTATCTCACCCCACCTCTGGTTACCTGGCATCATTCAGGCTAAGATTTTTCTCATTACAATTCCTTTGCTTTCCCAAAAGCCCTGCTCCTCCTGTCATGTAAGACTTGACAGAGCCAGGGCTAATACTGATTGCCCAATTAGATGGATTTTCTTGTATTTTAAAAGGATGACACCACAAGAAGTTGTCCTTTGCAGCTCTCAAGAGCTAGATGTCAAGATAATTTCGTTTATTGTCTTAATTTTAAGTCTGTGTGAACCATACCATCAAAGTGCTGTAACTGATTATTGACTTTTCCCTTCCCTCCCTCATATTTTCCTACAACTTTTGCTTATTCTTTTCTTGTTGTCATTTCCCACAACTGTTCTCCTCAGCCCTTTTTTTTTTTTTTTTTTTTTTTTTCAAAAATCACGTGATAGAATCATGGTTTTTTTCCATTGCTCCCTCCTTGATACTTTCTACCTCAACATCAGTCTCTCCTTTAACAGTAGCTCATCATCTTGTGAAGTTCATGAGATGTATCAGTCAGGAGCAATGAACTCTATTGTTTGACCCCTCCACGTTTTCTCTCTGTCCTTTGGTGTAGGGAACAGTCTGTGTTTCATGTCCTGTGCCCATTTGTGGCGTTACATAAGTAATGCAAAACAGTGTTCTGTAATTTGCATGATCACAGGGTCTTTATTTTTCATTCCTGTTAACACTGAAAGACAGCCACATGGATTAATATCTTGTAATTAATTGTAGCAACTGCAATATGCAAACCTAGATTAAACAAAAGAAGCAGTAAGCTTAGCAGAACTTCTGCTTTCAGAATGACTCTAATCAGCTGAGTTTTGACCTCTGCCATCTGTTCTATCTAAAAAGGCAATTGCTGTGTAGACTGACAAGTGGACAAGTAACTGCTGCAAAAAAGCAAGTGGTGTGTAGCATATGTCAAAGGCCATAAGGTTTCTCATGCTCCTACAAAACAAGGTCCACATTCATTGTAGTTGGCAATAGTGTCTAAAATGTCATCAGGACACTGGACATCCTCCTCAAGAGATCTTTGTATTACAGCATCTCTGTTTACCTGCAGTGAGGAATGTTAATGATAGAAAAGCACTCTCACTTCTACTGAGATGTGTAGCAGCGTTTCCACTGAGGGCAGAGACTGGGACCAGACTTTGTGATTCTTCTGTTTGTGCTTTTGATGGGGTTTTTTTTGCATCTGAATCGTTTTTCATCTCTTAGATTACCAAAAACAATGCTTATGTTGTTTCATAGGCACCATACTTTTGGCCTTCAAACTGCTGGGAACCAGAAAACACAGATTATGGTGAGAGTACAATTATTTCACTACAGAAAGTTGATACAGAAAGTTTGTGGTGGGAAAAAAAATGTCCTTGAAGTAATTACTGTTTGCTATCTGAACCCTTAATCAGTAGAGTTTTGTGTCGGGCTGCAGCACCAGAGGCAGATATGTGCTCGTCTCAAATATGTGGAGTGAAATCTCAGGGTGTCTCAAGCCCATGGAGCTGTAGCTGTTGAGTTCAGTAGGGCCAGGGTTTCAGCTACAATTACCTTCATTCTCCAATAGCTCTGTTCATTTTGGCAGGATTTATGACAAGCAGAATGCTGCTCCTTGGGAATCTTAAATAATACCACTGTTGCTTTTGTGGGAGAGCACACTCTGATCTGTAGCTGAATCTGATACGTTGATCAATAAAAAGTTACCTCATCTGGCTGATCAATAAACCAGTATGTAACTGATGGCAACCTATAGTTAAACTTCTCTGATATATGACATCAGACTTAACTTTTCCCAGTTTTTTTAAGATTACCAGCTGGTAGCTGGTAAAAAAAGAGAAGCCTGACCATGGTTTATGAGCTAATAAACCACAACATGGTGTGTTAAACATGTGAGTTGCCCACAGACAGTGATAACACACAAAGAAAAGATGTCAGTGTTGTTTTCTTTAGCTATGTGCATGCAATATTGCTGTCTTTTCCAGAACCTGCACTTCTTTCACAGTTAAATGATAAAATCAGTCATTGCATCCTGGTGTGGCATTGGCAGAGGAAGTGAATCCATGTGCTCATCAAACAGGAACTCCTTGAAAAGTCCTCCTTTTGAAACATCCCATAATCTCAGATCAGTGTAGAACTCCTCCCTGAATAATCAGTTTGGGGTTGGTTTGTTGTTTGGGGTATTTTCCCTCTCAGGCAATAATTACTCATCATGATGGATTCTGGGAATCATTTGGTGCAGAAGTAGCCTGCGATGGTGTCTGTCATGTGATAGTTCATTTGCAGTCCCCATCTGCAGGGAAGCTACCACAAACTTATGTGTTTATCCCAGTGAGGGATCTGCTTAGGAGAAAATATCATGCTGTTTGTTATAAGAAAAATGATTTCCAGATTCTACAGTCACCATATATAACTGGCTGAACTGTGCCAAAAATGTGTTCTGTAAATACCAGAATAACAATCTGAAGAGGGAAATCCTGGTTGTTTTTTTTTTTTTTTGCTATAGAATCTTATAAAAACCTGATTTCACAGTCAGATTGTTGTGCTCCAAGGCCATGGAATGGAGCAGTATACCTCAAAATAAAGCCATGTATGAGCTGACCCACAGCTGGACAAATGGCAACTGCATTAGCTCTGAGCCCTGTAGTGACAGATTTTCATCTGTCCCAGAAATCTCTAACATATGCTTATAATCAGCATATCCAGAGATCGGTACAGATGGAGTCTTCCCAGGATTTAATCCCAAACTAGCACTAGACCCAAATAAAACTGAAATCCCAGCAGCACTTCATACTTCCTTTATTTGCATGGATCCACTCACAGGACAGGAACTGACTTGCTAATGGCAGGTCACTGCCTAGCGTGGAGAAATACTGTGGGATGACTGACTCTCACTTTATTTGGTGTTGTACATGGCTCACAGAGCAAACTGCCCTTGGGATGTGTAAATATACGTGAAGTGATCAGCTCTGGTTACCATGCATAATATTGACTTGTTGTGTGACTGCTAGAATGATAGGGATAGCATGGAATGGAATTCTATGATTAGCACTGCAGTGAAGGGGTTCTTTGCACATATTTTCAATAAAAGAACAGGTTTCCAATGAAAAAAAAAGAAAGCTGTATTTGCCAGCAAACCCAAATGCCATGGTTTTCAAAGAGAAGTTGAAATGTCCTGCAAAAGGCTTCATGCACTTTGATACAGATGATGCTTTGCCCTCTTCTCCACTCTGGTTGGTGCACTCTTGGACAATAAGTACCCGGCCCTTCAACCTGAAAGAGTGCAAAACATAAGGAAGCTATGAAATTCATATCTGGATTCATCCCAAAAATGAGAGCTCAGGACTTCTATTACGAAGTTCAGACCTGGTTGTATATCCAGGGTGCGCTGGGGACCTTGTGTTTCAGCCAGTAATAAAAATGGAGTGAGCTAGGAGGTTCAGCTGAGGCTTTCTCAGCAGGTGACCTGGGTCTGGATTGGTGGTGTACACTGGGCTCATTGTGACCCTCAGAATCCCAAACCACATCGGTTTCTGCAGTATGTATCTATGAGGCTTTTATTCAGAAGAGAGAGGCTTTTCTTAACCATTTGAAATGTGTAGAATAAGTGGATGAAACATATGCTTTAGTTGCTCAGATCATACCTTGAAGATCTGGCCCATATTTCTGTTTCCTTTTCAATATCCTGAACAATAATAACTAATGATTATTACTGTTGTTATTATTATTAACAACAAATGGGGAAAAGAAGTGCAGGGCTTCTCACTTTGTCAGGCATGTTCCTTGAAGTGCTGAAGGGAACAGATTGCTAATGCTGAATCCTTTCCCAGTCCCAGAAGCAAGTGTGCCTTTCTCAGACACCTTGTTAGGTCCTGGCACCTACTCTCAGCGCTTTCAAATGAGATGTCCCAGATGTTTAAGACCCCTGAGATTACTAGTGAGTAATGTCATCTAGGTATTCAAGCCCTCTCACTCCTTGCCTCATGTCACTTTCTGGTGAGAATGAACAGTGCATGGACCACTTTTTTTCTTTTCTGAAGATCTAGTGCTAATAATCTGTCTGTAATTGCTTTTCATTCTTATTTCTCCCTTTAGCCATCTATCTTTGCAAACGGACCATGCAGAACAAAGCTAGGCTGGAGCTGGCGGACTATGAAGCCGTAGGTACACTGCTGCTAGAGTTTAAAGCTGTGGGGTTGCAGGGAGAGCTTTGCTTGCCCAACTGAATGTTGCCATCTTGTGCTTTGGAGTCAGCCTTTACTGTGTCTTTGCTTTTTAAGTTGTCAGGATTGTGTAACGATCGATCTGGAGACAAAATCAAGAATGTGATTGGAGAACATCCCTGGCTTTGTGACATCTCCAATTAAAGCAGCTGCTGTATAACCAGCCCTCCATGACTGGGACAAATTACACGGGAGTTTACCTGGTTTCCTGGTTTATAGAGCAGATAATAATACATGGAAATGATGGATTTTCAGGTGCATTGTTAGGAAAATTAATTGCAGATGACCCATCCAGTTACAAAAGTCTTCAGACTTGGACTGTTTTCAGTACGCCATATAAAAAACTATTGCTCTCAGCTTATTCTGGGTGTGTTTTCTGTTATAAAATGATTATCTGTAAAAATATCCCCAATCTTGACTTCAGATTGTGCAGGGTGTTTGAGTGGAGAGGAGTGAGAAGTTGGCAGCAGGAATGGCAGGGCTGGCGTGAGTCTAGGTGGTCCTGCTCTGTCAAGAGGGTTGGACTAGGTGATCTTTTGAGGTCCCTTCCAACCCTTAAGATTCTGTGATTCTTTGAATACCAGCAGTGTAATGGTCTGCCCAGCTAAGCTTCCTGTCATGTTGACTTCTAGTTTAATAGCTCAACAATGTTAACAGCTCAATTTCAAATGTAGAGTTTATCATTGGAGGGTTTAGCATTGGAGGATGAAGTTGGTCCTAGTGGATTTGTGTGTTAAATGCTGCTTACAGTGAAAACAGTTATGTTGCATGTATCTGGGTAGTTTGAATGTTTATTTCAAGAATGGACTTTTTCCTTCTACTTCTACCTTCTACATATTGGGGCTCTGAATCACAAGGAGATACATAAGTGCCATTTGGTCCTTTCAGGGAAGTGCATGCAAAAATTGACAGTCTGGTCCACCCTGGAAATGCATGCAGAGTTCCCAAGAGTTCTGATCTCAGGGTACATAAGCATAAAGGAAGGAATATAGTCATCTGCATGCATTTACACAGCCTTTTGCTTAGTTTTCTCTTCTGCATATTGTTGATTTCGTTATTAAAACCATTAAAACTGCTCATAGCCAACCAATTAACCATCAGTGCTCTAAAGATCTATCAAAAAGCAACAAAAGGCTGTTCAGCAGTGCACACACTCCCACACAAATGCAACGAGCCTGTGGCTAAAGTGCTTTTGCACATCGTTGTCTACTGAGAGTAGCAATGCTCCAGTGATGGCAAATAATTAGATCTTGGCAGTCTCTCATTTTTCTTCTGAATATGGCATTGCACAATTAGACATTACTTCTGCATTCAAACTTTGCTCTCTTAATTAGAGACAATCAGATAAGAATGTCACTGACTCTTCCTAGTCATTATGGGAGCTAAAGCAGATCCAGCATTGGAGATGTAAGCTAAGCACAAGTGAGAGAAACAAGCTTACAGGAGTAGGATGGAGCCCTGTAGATTTAGCACACGGTTTTGGAGATGTAGCATGAAAATGCTTCTCTGCAGACATCAGCACTAAACTGGAGTTCCCAAAGAGAACCTCTACAAAACATCTCAGGGGACATCATCTCATTTGTAGGTTCTGCTTGCAGCAATCATAGACAACCCCTCCACCTCCCATTTATAGTGGCAGAGCAGGAGTCTTGATATGATTAAGCTTGCATCATTTCATTCCATTTTGCTTATAATTGGACAAACATAAGCACAATTCAAGTATTGCTTCAATGTTGCATTGGCTTCAGCATATTTACTCCAGAGGGCACATGTGAACATAATTGAAAACAACAAAAAAAAAAGAAGAAACCCACAAAAACTTGTTTTTGCAGATAATTACAAGTAGTTCTTTCTTGTAACCACAGTTAAGGAAATCATCACAGCTCAGCACAGCTGTAAATCATTTGCTTAACTGTTACATGGACTTGGTGGTAATAGAGCCAAGCTTTATGCTTGTGTTATGCAAGAGTTTAAAGCAAATAACAAGTCTTATTGTAGTATCAAAATGCACGTGCTTAAGCACTTTGTTGAAAGGAAAGGAATAGGTGTGCAAAGAACAGCAGCAGAACTAAGAGTTCCTTTTCAATGACAATTGGCAACAGTTGAACCAGCTGTAATGGAGAAGAGTGTCAAGTTAACAGTCTCATAGGCCTCCTTCTCAGAGTGGGTATGGATATGGGACTTTGGGGTGCCATTTGAGCCTGAAGTTCTGGCGTGTCCTGCTTTCAGCCTTGAGCTGTGGTGAAGTCTCATCCGCCTGAACATATTCACATCACAACACTCTCTGCAATGGGTCTGGACCAGAGCTCTTGCTTCAGACGTAGAGCAAGTCTGCATCTGGACACAGTTTTTGCAGTTAGCCATGTCCATTGTTCAGACAAACATGCTATTTCCTTTTGTGAATCATGCTGGCAATCCCCAGCCTTCAGCACTATGCACTATGTGTAATGCGCTCAGTGGTGAGCAGGACTGAGCTGAGCAAGGGATGTTCAGGCTTTACACCTTAGCAAAAGCCTGAAGAGATAAGAGAGCGGTGGGGGGGAGGAAGAGAAAGTAGGGATGAGGGGGAAACATGCAGGTGGCAGCCATCTGCTATCAGAAAAGAAAGTTGTCAGCTTCACAAAACTTCCCAGGGTTATCTGTTGGGAACAAGTCCATCATCATTTTCAGAGTGGAGCTCAAGCTGTCTGCATCACACTCCATTACTTCTCCCTGACAGGGCCCACTTGGCTGCAGCTTGAAAGGATGGCTTACAACCTTGCCATGCCTGCAAGATAATTCACCTGAAACCAGCACTGAATTCTGTATCTTGAGTTTTCCAGCTTAAAAAGAATACAAATGCAATAAAATAAAGGCCTGTCATGTTTGCTGGGCTCTCAAGCTGTTGTTATGATTACAGGGATTAATTGTTCTTACTGTCTTCCATCTTTTGTCAGGAAAACTTAGCAAGACTTCAGAGAGCATTTGCAAGGAAGTGGGAATTCATCTTCATGCAAGCTGAGGCCCAAGTGAAGTGAGTAATCCTGGAGCACTGAACTGCACCAGTATTTAAAGCTGTGAAGGGAAGGAGATTCTGTAGAGATAAAACAGCTCTGACAAAGGCTTTACTGTAACTAAGCTCAGAAGGTGTTGGTGAATTTTAATCACCAGCAGACTGAAAACAATAGAGAACTAATTCTGAAGGTTTGTGCCAGAATCTGAAAGATGGGTTTAATTATCTGTACATGGAAATGTTGGTCAGGAGCTTGTGAGCCTGGATTCACCACGGGAGCTGGAGCAGTTCACTCGCCCATTCTGTTTCTACTTTTGTGTAGTATTTTTGCTTCGTCCAAATGGAAAGAACAGGACTTTGTCATCTGTCTGCTTTACTCCATGCTCATAAAGTATTTCTGAGTCTAAAAATAGATGCCACTTCAAAGTCATTATAAGAGGTTGTATTTACAGCAGGCTGGATTTGGTTTTCTCATTTATACCAACCCCACTTGACTCTGTCGTACCTCTGGAGTCTGACTTGTGCTACTAAATTACTGTGGAGAATTAGGTACCACTTACATGAAACTTACTCAGATTTAGTATTTGGGGCTTTCCTGTCCTCTGCTCCTAATTCAAACCTACTTTTTTTTTCCTCTTCCCTCATGAAAACAGTTTGAAAGCTCTCAATGCATGTTTTTATTATTGCTGTAACGTGGGGATGATCCAGGGTTTGTAGACTAGTGTCTACAAGGTAGTGCCTACAACCCTGCATTGCCATTTCTCATGCATGTAGTTGTCATCTATAAAATGGAAAGGCTGGAGAAGATGGCACAGGAGATATACAGTACAGATATACTGTATCTTTACTGCACTTTCAGCATTAGATGCTAAAACATTAAGAAACATCATTTCTTGAGGGTGTGGCTGAGGTACATGTCTCTATCTTTGATTAACCCTCTGGAATTTTGATTAATTATTTGCTTAATAACACTGTAATTATCCCCTATATGAGGACAAGGTAATTATCCTTTAAATTACAACATAATTAAGGGATTTTTTTTTTCCCAACTGGAATACCAGTGTTGTGTGTGGAAGTGAAAATTAGGAGTTACAGTAGCAGTTGTGCTTTCGGTTACTTAAAGGTTCATTGCCAAGATGAAAAAAATAATCCCAGTCAAACCAATATTCTGCATTCTGTTACATTTATCTCAGAGAGAAACATAAGATCAGGTTCTTTATGTGATCACTGTTGCTTTTTGTCATCTTTCCTCCATTCTGTTTTATTTGAAACATAAACACAGATTGTCCACTAGCAACTTTTTTTGCTGGAAGTTTCAGCTTCTTGGTTACCAGTTTGTGATGGTTCAGCCTTCAGGTTTCCAACAAGGCAGTGTTGGAATTTATGGTATAATTCACAGTTCTGAGTTAAGGGTGACCTCATTAGTGCTTACAAATACATAGAGGGTGGGTGTTCAGGAGGATGGAGCCAGGCTGTTCTCAGTGATGGCCAATGACAGGACAAGGGGCAATGGGTACAAGCTGGAACATCAGAGGTTCCAAAGAAACACAAGGAAAAACTTCTTCCCTGTTGAGGTGAGGGAGCACTGGCAGGGGCTGCCCAGATGGGCTGTGGAGGCTCCTTCTCTGGAGACATTCCAAACTCAGCTGGATGAGTTCCTGTGTGACCTACTTTAGGTGGTCCTGCTCTGACAGGGGGGTTGCACTGGATGAGCTTTCCAGGTCCCTTCCAAGCCTTAAAATTCTGTGAACTAAAAAGGTAAACAAACTGAAAATACCTGAAAACACTCCTCCTGCTTAACAAATTCTGGGTTGCCTTCCATGTGCTCGTTTGCACACAGGATTTTCATTGCTATGCCTCCATTGCTCACAAACTGCAGCCATGGGGCATCTAGCTGTGTTGTGTCTTCATAGTTTAAAATGTGAAATAGTGAGTTGTCAGTAAGTGTGGGGATATGAGCTGAGAACCTGAGTTCAGCACAAAGTACCCATGAAGGCAATTAATGGAGCTCCCAAGGAGTCCCACCAGCATTACTTGTACATTGACCCCTATGCTTATGCTTTTTGTTTTCAGAATCGACAGGAAGAAGGATAAAACAGAAAGAAAGATTTTGGACAGCCAGGAAAGAGCATTCTGGGATGTGCACAGGCCCGTGGTAAAGCTCTTTTTGAGTAAAGAGACTTTCCAAGTTTTGACAGGAAAGCTTTAATACTGATAAACACTGTGCCACACACAAAAGCTTCGCCTTTAAAGCCACCTCTTGCATTTTCCTCCCAGTTCAAAACACACCAAGTGCCTACAAGATTCTTTTAGACATTCTAAGCTTGTGCATGCATGGAACCGCTGATGTGGAAATATATGATAAATGTGAAGTCTTGAAGATTATTTATTGTGTGGACAAAAGAAAAGCTGCTTACCCAGTTTGGCTCAGACCTCCTAGAAAACATTTGCTTCTTAGCCGAGAAATTTCCTTTCAGTGCCAAATATACAAGTGAATGGATTGGATGCTGAGGTGCCAGCTTGGTTTAAGGATAATTTATGGGGCCCCCAACTTCAGGAAAGAATTTTTGGATGAGATCTAATTGTGTGTTTTAGAAAGGTAAAGTAGCACAAAGATGATAAACAGAGGGGTGAGTGGATTGCTTTTGTCTCTTTGTAGCCAGGCTGTGTGAACACCACAGAAATGGACATCAGGAAGTGTCGTCGGATGAAAAACCCACAGAAGGTGAAAAAGGTCAGCTTGAGTTTCTGGTTTGGTTTTTGTTTGTTTGGGGGGAATTTTGTTTGACTGTTTGTTGTTTGTTTCTTAAATGCAAATCACATTAGACAGTACATCAGACTTATCCAATAGGAACAAATGTCACAAATGTTTTGTTGGGATTGGTGAATTTCCTGTTCCAGTTTTCACCAGCACATGGGTACAGGCTGGGCGATGGGTAGAGATGAGAAGGACATTAAGGATCTCTGTGTCCCAGGTGTCTGCTGGCTCTGCACTCCAAGAAAATTAAAACCAATTGGCAAAAGAATGCAGATGCCTTTGTCAGAAATTATTTGGGCAGGGATTTTTCAGTGCTGATTACCCACCTTAATTGTGTCAAAGGCTGGATCATCAGCAAATTGGGTGTCTCTGACAACAACTTTTAGCTCTTCTCTGTATATAGAATCACAGAATCATTTTGTTTGGAAAGGACTCGTTGAGTCCAGCCATAAAACTAACACCAAGTCCACCACTAAACCATGTCCCTGAGTGCCACATCAACACATCTTTTAAATACCTCCAGGGGTGGTGTCTCAACCACTTCCCTAGGCAGCCTATGCCAGGGGTTGATAACTCTTTTGGTAAAGATATTTTCCCTAATATCCAACCTAAACCTGTCCTGGTACAACTTGAGGCCATTTCCTCTAGTCCTATCACTTTTTACCTATTTTGGAGGGGACACCAGACTCCTGAGCTCTCACCGGTAGTTAAATTGCAGCAGAGCTATTCATATGTCTGTTAAGGAGTTTGAAAGTGCTGAATGAAAGGGTAACTGATGTTACTTTCAGTGGAGGTCTCTGTCTTGGAAATGAATGGCTACAAATCAATCTGCAGGTTTTTGTTTAGAGAGGTTCACGTGGCCTTGACCCACTGACCACCTGCTTAAGCACTTTCTTCAATGTGTAGTTTTACAAGAAGAAATTAAACCAAGTGAAAGAAATTGGCATAGGGTTAGGTCTGGCCTTTTCCTTTCTCTGCTCAATTTACCTCAACAACCACTCCTGGCGCTCATGATGCCTTCAGAGCCCTTAAAAATTATCAGCTGCATTTTAACACTTAAATTCTTCTCTTAACATGCCTGCAGACCTTCCAAGTGCAGGTGTCTGCAAGCATGGTCTGATCTGTAAATTTAGCTCCAGGCTTGAATCATTATTGACCTGAGTGGATAGAAATGGGAGGAAATTGATGGTTTATCCCATTCTTGTTTTGCATATTGCACTTCTCCTTGCTGCATGACAGAGAAAGATGTTGTGATCTCTTCTGTTTGTCTCTTGGCTCCTCACAGTCAGTGTATGGGGTTACAGAGGAGTCTCAGCCCCAAAGCCCTGTCCACGTGCCCTCCCAACCTGTTCGCAAAACTACTAAAGAGGATTTCCGGAAACAAGTAAGTAGATGGTTGTGTGACAACTCATCTGAGAGCTGGCATCTGGGAACAAAAGGGCATCTGAACTTCCTGAGACAGCAGCAAAAGGGATTGTATGCTTTACCTGTCCTTGATCCTCACATTCTATCTGTCTTTAAATACTGTTTTACG
This sequence comes from Urocolius indicus, assembly GCA_013401255.1. NCBI lineage: Eukaryota > Metazoa > Chordata > Aves > Coliiformes > Coliidae > Urocolius > Urocolius indicus. The sequence goes on along the minus strand of WBNH01006829.1, from coordinate 75,898 downwards.
TAAGTTATTTGGGTGTATATTCATTGAGCAGTGCAGTTGCGTGGGGATAGGTGTTATGAGCACTGCTGACCTTTGAATCCACTATTATCCTATCTGTGAACCAGTAGAGAGATTTAATTCCAGTTCACTGAGGATATGTGAAAAGGAGGCAGTGATGACAAGTCTAGGGAAGAAGCCAGCACACTGGGATGGGGATGGGTTGTGAGGAAAGGCATCGTTTGGTGCCTGACTGTTAAAGTGGACAGTCAGAGCTTTGAGTGAATTAGGAAGAAGTTCTATGCATACTCACTCCAAGGAATGGCCAACCAACTCACACATCCTTGCACACAGAGCTCTCCCTTGAAATTACTTCCCTGCAACAAGCAGCACTCACTGAAGTAGGGGCAGGAAGCACTAGGTCAGCATTTTAATAAAGGCAGCTTTAAAAGTGTTTCTTAAGCAGCCAGTTTTAGGGTGTTCTTCTGACCTTAACCTGAACATTACATTTCCCAAGCTTTTGCTGTCTTAGGCAGCAAAGGCTGCAGAGTACTGTGAACAAGTAATTCTCATAGCAGAGTGCAAATGTGTTGTTGCTCTTGTGATGCCAATCGGAGAAACAGAAGAGAGGAGTGTGGTGTAAAAAGGGTATCATGTTGCACTCTGAGTACCCTTGGAACCTCAGCCCCAAATATGTACCTTTCCTACTTTTAATTTGTGTCTTCTGAAACTTCCCCTGGGACTTTGCTGTAGGAAATGGAGACTCCTTTTGGCAGCAGTTAATAAGCTTCTTCTAATACCTAGGGAAGGGTCTCATTTCTTTCTGAGATGCTTTCAAGACGTAGGAAAGAGAAGTCAATACTGTGTTAGGACATGATCAATGTACTGTGTAGAGCTCATGGGTTGCTAATGTCCTTGTCATCTCTCTCCTCAGATAACTTTTCTGAATGTGCAAATAGAGAGACATTGTTTGAAGATGTCCAAAGTAGCAGAAAGGTGAGTGTTCCATTTGCACGCTTTCCCACACTTTCATCTCCAGTTTGGCATTTCCAGAAGTGGAGAGCAGGCAGGAATGCACAAAGGCTGCTCCCCTTTCTGTGCATCAGTCCTTCTCCCTCTTTGGCCAGCCATTGCTGCCTGTCTGCTGACCGCTGGCACTTCTGCACTCCCTCTTCTGCCACTCAGAAAAAGTAGGTGAAAAACAAGGATGCTGTTGTGCCATAAAAGCAAAAGAAATAATGTTCACCAAAGGAAACCCTTGAGGTACTTTTGCTTCCCACCCTGACACAACCTGGAATTTGTTCACAGAAAAGTCGTTCCTGTTTCAATTTGAAAATACCCTGTGGTTGAACTCTCAGTGCTCATCTCCTGTTAGTCTGGCACAACTCTGGGGAAGGAGCTGCATTTCCATCTCTTTACACGTAGTGTTCAGGTCTGTCCTCGTACTGGGGTGTAGGGACGGTTTCTGCTCCCACTTCTGTGGATGAAACCCTATGGGAAGTGCTGGGGTTGTACCTGGGGCTACTCAAGGCAGTGTTTTACAAAATGGTTTTCTCATAGAGGCAAATGAAAGCACAGTTTGGTAGGAAAGTATGAAAGGTAAAGAACAAGCTCAGATTGAATTGAGAGTGACAGCTCCTTTACTTAGATACTTGTCAATTATGCACATTTGCAGGGAAATCACTGAGACAAAAGTAGGGATCAGCATGCTGGTCAATAACAGGAGTTTTAGAGCAAAACTGTTGAACACGAGAGACTAAAGGGCTGGTGCCTCATAGAGAAATAATAGAGGATTTTGTACTTAAGCCAATCAAACCCAGATTGCCCCACAAAACATGCTTTCCTGTAATTAGCATGGGTCTACTAAACCAGGCAAGTTAAACCTTGAAAGGCCCAAAGTAAAATCCCATTGGCTCATGAAGTTTAACAATTAAAATGACAATTTATCCAATTAGACAGCAAATATTCAGAGGCTCCCTGAAACCCTGCCTGCACTCTCTTCTGTGACTGAGATGAGCACATTCATGTTTATGGTTTGGGCTTTCTGGTGGTTCTTTGTATTAAGAGGATACGTTTGTGCTTCACCAAAACAATGTCATTTTGTACTGAATTAACTCACAATAACCTCAATATCCTGAGACAGTAGTAATTTCCAGGCTGGTAATTTCCAAGCAAGCAGATCTGCTTTGCTTGTAGTTTTTTTCAAGGTGGTTATTTATTGAATGAAGTGGCCTCAGTAAAGCTCATTCACTTGTGAACATCGAATCCTGTCCACACAACACACCTGTTGTTCAAGTTCCTAAGGAGCTACTGATGTTATAAATGTAACATTTTCAAGGCAAAAAACCAACCCTCACCAAACCCTAATAGTTTTCAGTAAAAGTGGACAGAAAATCTTCCTAATTTGAAAGGCCTTTAGGCTTTTTTTTTTGCTCAATTGGTCCCAAGTTGGAGCAGAAAATGTTGCTCTTAAAACATGTGCAAATGGATAACCAAGAGAAGAGCAACTAAAATGAGAAAGAAAAAAATCTAGAAGGTATTTTCTCCTGTTTTGAAAGTTTCATTTGGGAAGGACAAAGAACGAAAATCATGGTTGTGATATTTCTGTCTCGTGAAGAGTTGCTTGGTTACGTGATGACTTGGGGTGGCAGTGTTGAGGAAGAGTCCCAGGACTTGGTGCAGAAAAGAGTGGGAAGCACATCCTGGGTGTGGAGGGTCACAGGGCAGGCAAGAGGAAAGCAGAGGGGCTGATGAGTCCAGTGGCTTGACAGGGGTGGAGATAGGTGAGGAGGAATGAATACAGACGACCTGAGCTGAACGACTGCCTGAAATAAAAACCTGTGTGGCCTGAAATCCCGATGTAAAATGCTGAATATGAACACCAGGAACAAATGTGTTGTGTAAGGTGGTGCCATTATTAGTAAGTCCCTTTTCAGTCTGGGCCCTGCTTTCAGGCCTGGTTTCAGTGACAGTTTGGCAGGTCAGGCTGCAGGAGATCACTTCTTGGCACACTCTTTTCAATAGCCAAGCCTGACAGCAGCACTCCCCACTGTTCTTTCAGTACAGTGCAAAGGCACTTTCAGGCAGAGACAAGGGAAGTAACAAGGAGCAAATAAGGCAGGGGGCAGTGAGTGAAACAAGCTGTTTGTCTGATCTGTTAGAGGAATAAGACATACATTATTTTAGTAGTGATGGAGCAATGACATACGTTTTCCATTTCTGTGTGTGCTGTGCTTTGGGATAGACCTTGTCCTGCAGAAGAGGAATGGAAAGGCACTCCAAAGGTTACCTCAGGTGTCAATGACATAAATGCCCATTACTAAAGGTTTTCTTCCCCTTCTCCCTGTTCCTCTTCCAGGAGTACATCTGCACCAGTGGGACATCCCTCAGCTACCTTAGGCACCGTGGAAACACAAGATGTTTCCTTTCTTCCACATCCTTTGTCTCCACTTGGAACCTGAGTACTGTCAGGTTTAGGATTTGGCAGTGAGATTTCATAATTGGAGCAAAACTATCAATGTTTTCTACCTACTGTTTGGCCTGACTGCTTTGGGCAGTGTTAGTACAATCCTAATGCATGTGGCATCCCAGAAATGGCTGCTGAAAACCAGAGCATCTTCCTACCAGAAGCAGACTCAGCTCCCTGGGTGAAAATCTGTGCCATCCTCTCAGCCCCTCCAAGTTACTGCAAAGGCTCAGCAGGGCCCCCTAATTGTGAGATGGTTGGGTTCTCAAGGCAAGTTCTGCATCCTTCAGTGGACACTTCCCCCCACCTCTTCTACCAGAGTTACAATGCATCACCTGAAAGGTCAGAAGCCCAGGTTTGCCTGTTGACAGAAATGTTTTCTCTCAGGAGTCCTCTCCCTGTAGCCTTCTTTAGACAATGAGGCACCAATTCTGCTGCTGTCATTGTACTGAATCAGCAGAATGTGCTCAGCAGCTCCCCTTCATCTCATTTAATGTAGATTTCTTCCCTTTTATTTGTGCTGGTTCTTGTACTAGCACCTCTGATGCCTTCTTATTATTTTATTAGGAGCAATTAAAGTTTGAGAGCAGCTATCTCCTGACTGATCCTTTTTTTGTTGGGTTCTTTTCTTTTTTAACCATCCCTGTGTCTCACTGATGTCTAAGGGATTGCTGCTGCTTTCTGAAATTGGACGCTGCTCCCTCCTCCAACCCTTGACCCACAGCAGTCATGAAATGTAATTAATGAAATGAGATGAGACAGCCCAGAGTGCCCTGAGGGGCAATGGGAACCTGCTGTGGTTACAAAAGTGTGTGATTTTAATGCCTCATGATAAGAGCTGGGACAAACAAAAAGAAATAATTACTGCAGAGCAGGTCAGGGAAACTTTCTGCCTTTTGTGACCCTTCGTTTCACAGGGTCTTTTCCTTCTCCTGCCTTTTTGAGATGCAGAAAAACAGAGGTGAAGTTTAGCGTGGACAATCACAGTGCAAGCAGATTAGTTGTGCAGTATGATGAGACTCAATTAACGTAGTTAATTACTTGGCAGACCTAAGCAAAAAAAATTAAGGAGTGCCTTAGAGTATTTCCAATATGGACTAGGGCAAGTTTCTTTTGATTCATTTCATCTATGCTGGCTGGCTGTTGTAACAATGCACCCTTAGCCCCAACCTCAGTGGAATTCCTGAGTGACTTATGAAAGCAGACACAGTCCTTTTCCCAGGAAGCTCTCTGAATGTCATCCTAGTGAGGATCTGAAGAGGCTACGTGTCTTATCTGACTCGTCGTGGAGCATGGAAATGGAAAGGCCAAATGTTTTTCCCAACATGGATATCATTTATTACATTCTAAGTTAATTGTTAGAAACTGCTGTTGAGGTATTTTACACCAATGCCAACAGACTAAATGGTGTGTACCAACATAACAAAATATCTGTAGCCTGAAGATGCTCAGGACTGTGATCCTCCAAAGATTTCAGTATCTTCTTAGCTGCAGCACATGACCCTATTTAGACGAGGTACTCATAAGTGAGTGCAAAAGTCTGCTAAAAACAAAAGGGCAAAAGGCAATAGTAACATGCAACTAATGAAGAGGAGGACACGTGCTTCATGGTCATCCCACGACTCTGTGAGGGAGGTCCTACCGTAGCAATCCAGTTGTTGCCTCATCAGGCTTTCTGTGGGCATCTCAACAGAGATGAGCTTGAGGGAAACGTACTGCAGTGAGCTGGTGGGTGTTTGCAGAGAAATCCTTGCACGTAGCATCTCTGGGAAAAGGGATTCCTGTGGTTGCTGAGAGACTGCCTAATCCCTACGAAATAAAAAGCACACAAAAGAAAGCAAAGCAGAACTGTACCTTTCTGACACGTGACTGAGCATTCACCCCCTGATGCTTTTTTTTCCCCTCCCTCTTTCTTTGTCTTTCTTTTTCTATCTGTCAGTTTAATAGCCTACACAGAGCAGTATGTGGAATATGACCCCTTCATAACTCCTGCTGAGCCTTCCAATCCCTGGATAAGTGATGACGCAGCGTTGTGGGACATTGAGATGAGGTAAGAGTTGGCAGCTTTAAGTCATGGTAAGAGTTGTCTTGCCATTTTGTTTATATGCTCTTCCCACTGCCCTGTTTGGATGACAAGCTGGATGTCTGTAACTTTACCAGCTACAAGTTTAAACGAGAGTTTATGTGTTACTGCTGCTTCTGGGAATTACTCAGCCCTTCTATATGACCTGATATAAGGTAAGGTAACAGATGTTCTCATGCCTGTCAATGACATGCACAGACTGAGGTCCAAGAGTCCACAGATGCAAGGTACTGCTAAGAGATACTTCGTTCAGCACATCTTCTTTGATCCTTAGGAGCCTCTCCCAGCTGCAGTGCTCCAAATCTGTTCCTGTCCTGGCATCCCATGAAGGATATCCCTGGCAGAACCCATGGATTGTATGGCAGTGGCTGTTCCTGCTGTGCAGAGATGAGTTTTGCATGTTAGCCACAGAACTGTAGCTCACACATAATATGTGAAACTTGGCAGGTCAGAACTGTAACAGATTGACAAAGTGGGTCTGGGCCTCACCTCTTGGTGAACGAGCTGGCTTGTGTCTGTTAGGGTTTCTAACAGATGAAAAGGAGAAGGAATGGCTGTAGAACCTCCAGTGCCTTGCACCTCAGAGACTTAATAAGAAAGGAATTTAGATCATCTTTTGCCCATGTGATGCTGGTGCAAGGGAAGTCTGGCCAGTGTCTCCATCCCTTGCCATCACAGACTATCCACAGCCCTCATAGTGAGGCTGGAATTGTCCTGCCTGCCTCTATCCCTGCCAGCTGTGGCAGCAGGTTTGAATGGAGTCACCATACCATGCATCTCCTGAACTACTCACTCACATCCCATGGCCAACTACTGCAAGTGCTCAGCACCTTCTCCTAGTGTTCAGCTGCTGCTGTTTGGTACCAAATCTGAACTGGGAGTTCACTTTAGCAGACTGTCTGGTTTTGAATAGTTTAAGATGAAGTTTAAGATGCTTCCAGCCTGAGAAACTCAGTTCATAGTGAATGAATATTCCAGGAAAAGGGCAAGTTTTTTCCCTGTTTCCAAGCAGGTCTGGGATGTGAAAGATGTTTTCACATGCTGGTAGACACACACACACACACCACCGCCCCCCAACCCGGGTAATCCAGGCATCCATTATTTCTGCATCTGTTGAGGTAGCTGCAAATCCCAGAAAAGATGTCTTGTGTCCCTGCAGAATACAATTAACCTGATGTCACGGCCTTCGGAGGAATTCATCATAAATGCTTCACTTCTGCTGTGATTTCAGACTACAGGAAGGTGATTCTCCTGCTGATGAAAAAGAGAAAGTTGTATTGTTGGGAGATGGAAGAACAAACAGCTCTGTATTTCCATTGTATTGTCTATTGTAACAGAAGTTACTGCATCTGCATTTAGTTGCAACTTGCATGAATAATTAAATGATCCCCGAGAGCTGCAGCAGCCCTCATGTTGCATGCAAAGCTGTTTCCTCAGTTAGGAGGGCAGAGCCCTCAATCAGGAAACAGCCCTCATGTTGCATGCAAAGCTGTTTCCTCAGTTAGGAGGGCAGAGCCCTCAATCAGGAAAACAAAGAGCCTCTCACTTGTAATGGGAAGGGCAGCTGCTGAGGATGGACAGCCCTGTGCCACAACAGTTTATCCTTCAGGGCACAGGAGGTAGGAAATGTCATGGAAAGCTTTCCATTTTAGACAGTGCTTTGGCCTTTTCGTTCCTGCTACGACATTGTGCAGAAGCAAGAGCTTCTTGCTTCACAGATCTTACTCCAGAGATCTCTGGATTCAACAAGAAATCCCCTGAGCTTAGCTCATGCCCAGCTCTGCACAAACATGGCTTTCACATCCCCGTGCCCGAGCTGGCTCCCTTCACAGGTAGGCTGATATCTGTTCCCGCGGCCACAGAGCAGGAGGAGCTGTCCTGAGTGCCCTGCACCTCGACTGAGGACATGCCCATCAGTTCTTCTCAGTCTTTACACCAAGAGAAAATCAAAGCAGGCATTTTATTTACCCCTTTGGCATTTTTGTCTTGAGCACAGATCGCCACTGTCCCCTAAGGCTCCGGGATCAGGAATCACTGTGGACGTGACGAGACGTGTACTTTAATAGATCTGTCCTGTTAACAATGGCTGTGCTGTCAGAGCTGGGAGCAGCTGAGCTGTGCTTTCATGGTTGTCTCATAGTATGACGCCATCACACCAGAAGCTTGTGAGCCCAGCTTACGCTCTGATGCAGACTGTCTCGTAGGATCCTCGTTTGAGATTCCCAGGCACTGCCTCTCCCTGTAGGCATCTCTGCAACATGGCTGGCAGTTCGAGCAACAGCCTTTGTAAATGGGCTTGGATTGAGAAAGGATTGAGGAGAAAGGTCATTAAGTGATCTCGGGTGCTTCTGCATCTCAGTGTCCCAGCTGAGACACAAAATAAGAGTCTGATTATCACGGAGGGTAGGAGGGAGATGCTTTTTAGTCTTCTAAGACTTAAGCATCCAAAAATCAGAGGCACTGAAAAAATAACAGACCACAAACCAGTTTTTGGAAACCTTGTCTGTGCCTAATCCTAGCAAACTGTGTCTGATCCTAGCAAAACTGCTTTTGAAATGCAAATGTGGGCACTTAAAATCTGAAGCCAGTTCCAAGTGACCAGCCAGCGCTGTGTGGGACACAAGGAGGTGCTCTGCATGTCACCAGCAGCCCAGGGAACACTGCTGGCACATTTCTGCTTTGACACATGAGAAATCCCAAGGTGCAGTTGAGGAGATATGTAAGAAGTGCATAATGAAAAATCATTCAAGTATGGTGTGCTGTTCTTCACAGGAAACCTACTAGAGATGACTCTGAAAATCATATCATTCTCTGTCTCTTTTTACAGTGTGTATAACACCCAGATAGTGCAGTTGCTTTAATGATGACCCTGGTCCTTTTAGCTTCTTTTTATATGTTATCTGCTGACTTCTGTTTCTGCAAAATCTCGGGGAAAAAAAAGCCCACCATCTCCTCATCTGATAATCTTCCTCCCTTTGCTGCTTAGCAGAAACAGCAGCAGCTGCTTAGACAGCAGGCAGAGATGCACATTCCATCTGCTTTCTCTCTTTTCTCTCCAAGCAGCAAAGAACCTAGTCAGCAGCGTGTGAAAAGATGGGGTTTCTCCATGGATGAGGTGCTGAAGGACCCAGTAGGACGAGACCAGTTCCTTCGCTTCCTGGAATCAGAATTCAGCTCGGAAAACCTCAGGTGAAACCTGGTTTTGACTTGAACTATATGAATGGGACCAATCCTGTTCTCTTGCATAGGTATAATGCAATGCTTGGTCTGTCATGAGCCAGGGCACCCATTTGAATTAACCTTGAGAATGGTAGGATTTGGCCCAGAGCACTACTGCAGGTGGCTACACCAGAACTGTGTCAGTAATCTGAGGAGCAGCGTTTAGCAGACAGAGGCAGTGCTGTCAGGTGTCACATGCAAAGGCTTGCTAAGATTGTGATAACATGATAAAGCACAGTGTATCACTATTAAGCCTTGAACAATATCCAGGATTTACATGTGTATTTGTGGCAGGAGTCGTGTGAGGGGAAACATGGTGTGTTGATCATCATGTGGCTACAAACCATTGCAGGACCTGCACTCACCAAATCAGATTTGCCACAGCTACTTTTCATTCTGTCACCTCCTAACTATTTGAGAGCTCGACTCTCTACCTTAATAGCACTGTGTTTGTGTGGGGATTATGAGTGCCTGGCTTCTCATGTTGGGAAGAAGACAAAACTTCTGTTATGAAACATGATGTAGACACCCACGTGCTTCACACTGAGTCTATAAATCTGTCGTGCACAGTTCTGCTACTTCAACTCCAGCAGGAATAAGCTGAGGGGTTTTTGTGTGAACTAACACTAGATGAAGACAAAACCTTTCCTAGAAGACCCAACCCCTCTGGCTTTGTTCATAACACTGTTCTAAACCCAGTCTCTGGCCCTAGCACATTGCTCCAGGATACACTCTCATTGCAAAATTGATGAAGACGTTGGAAATGCCAACAGCATGTTTCATTCTAGGGTAGCAATCCTTGAAAGAGTGTGCTTATCTCTTCAGCCCTTCCAGCTGCAAAACCAAGTGCTCAACTCAGTGCCTTAGGATTCTTTAGTCACCCCTTATGTATCCCAGAACTAATGTATTTAGTCATTTTCTCTTATTGATGCCATATATCTTTCACATTGACAGAAAGAGAGAGCTCTAGCTAGAAATCCCCCGTAGACCTGAAGCTAAACCCAGAGCCCTATCTAGAAAACAAGGATCTGAGTCCCCTGCTTGTTGTACCATTAATCAGGATACAGCCACAGGTTTTATCACCCATGTCTTGAATTTTAACTCTCATTCCAGCCTTAACCCTGAAGTTAATTTTGGGGAAAGCAGTTCTCCTGCTGTGGAGAGGGTGAGAGCCTTGGCAGATAAAACCAAGCTACATCAGGTCCTGTAATAGCAGAAGTAAATTTCCAGTGGTGAGCTCTAAGGAACTGGGATTCCCAGGGCTGGAGCAAACACAAGGATTAGTGCTCGGGATTGGGGGCTTTTAAATGCCAGCTTCATTGCTTGGTGCTGCAAAGTCCAAAGAAAACAGGGAGGGGGCTTGTGCCAGCTGGAGAGGCAGCCTGAAGGGTAGAGGTTGACACTCAGTGGCTGAAGGTATGGTTCACTCTCACCTGCACGAGAAAAACAGCCAAATTTACTGCGACAGTGATCCATTTGTGCAGAAACAGGTGGCTGGCAGCAGAGTGGATGGTTCATAGGTGGTATTGGGGCAGGGTGCAGGCCCCAGGCTGTGCTGAAGGAGAGGGTTTGAGCTGGTGTCAGGGTGCCAGGCTGTGCTCTTGCACCGTCATCTGTGGGATCCTTAACCTTACTCTGTAACTGAGGTACAGCGGGTGAGAGGCACCTGTATATCTGCAACGTTCCTTCTGCTGATTAGTCCCAAAGACACAGAAGGATCCAGCAGTAATTTGACCACCCTGGATATGGCAGTATCCAGTAAAAGCCACTTTTTCTTACATAGCCCAAGTTACACTGCTGAGGCTTCACTGTGCTCTGGTGCTGTCTCAGCACATAGATGGGCACAGGGACTTTCTTTGCTCTCTTTCTCTTGCTTTCTTTGGGACAAGTTGCAGTAGGTCCAGTGGTTATTGCCAGAGAGCTTGCAGTTTCACTGCCAGAACCATGGCTGCTCCCAGGATGAGGAGATCTGCTGTCAACTGAGCGTGCACTCAGCCAGCTTTTGTCCTTTGCTGGTAGGGAGTGAGTTTGACGTTGTCCTTAGTGTACACCAGCTAAGATTGCACAGCCTTTAAATTTGGTGTTTTGTTCATTTTTTTGTCACTTAGAAAACCCAATGCATTAGTAAAGCACGTGAACAAGTGCCACTTCAGTGCAGTCTGCTCACCTGTGAGATCTGCAAGGGAAATGCCTCAGAAAGTGACTTGAAACAACACTGGAACTGACCATTAGGTTTGTCAGATTTGCCACGCTGAGGAGAAATGCAGAAAGCATGCCAGCAGCTAAACAGTGAAAAGTCAATGCACTTCTATGCTTGCTACTGCTAAAAAACCTGCAAGTTGAATTGGAAGATAAACAAGGGACTGTTACTAAATTACATAAATGAGCTTGGAGTTTTATTGCTGAGCAGGTACTGAAGGTGTGTGTGATTACTGCACTTAGGTACAGTGGTGCTCAGCTGCAATTACGTTGTAGTGATGAAGTGCAAAATTAATACAGTGTGTTGAAATACTCCTCAAATAGGTTTTCTAAAATATATCTGGAGTTGCACTAATGAAATCTGGCAGGTTTTACCACCAGCAAGTGTCTAAAGGCAGAAATACTAACAAAGGAATAGTGGAGTAGGGTGGTGGTTTAGCTGTGGCGATGGAGAGCAGGAGGTGGCTCTCTAGGGTTCAGGTGTGGCAGAGAAAGGTCCTGAATTCTCATTAGGAGTGTATGGCAAGAAGCAAAACAACTGCTGGATGCTTAAACATGCAAGCAAAGTTGAAGTTATACCCAAAAGCAAGGTTAGGATCTGTCTAAACTGAGTTGGCAGCCTGGAAGCATGTGCTTTGCTCTGTGTCGTCCAGGCTCCCTTTAGAGTGAGAGAAGAGGGCTGGAAGGGACCTGGAAAGCTCATCCAATGCAACCACCTGCCAGAGCAGAACCACCTCGAGTAGGTCACATAGGAAACTCATCTAGATGGGCTGTGAAGTCTCCTCTGGGGACATTCCAACACAGCTGGATGAGTTTCTGTGTGACCTACTCGAGGTGGTTCTGCTCTGGCAGGGGGTTGCACTGATGAGCTTTCCAGGTCCTTTCCAGCCCTTGAGATTCTGTGGTTCTGTGAGGAGTCAGTGAAGCACCTGGGAAAGATTTATGTCCAGTTTAAGTAGAAATAAAGCTAAAAGCACCTAAATGACCCTTTGAAGCACTCGTCTCTACCATCTATAGGTCTGGAGAGACTGACTCAAATGAGAGTGTCTGCATGGTAGACATCTACAATTAAGTGGGATGTGTCCCACCCAAACCTTGGGAAACACTGTGAAAAACTTTCTGAGGGCAGAGCATCCAACACTTTACTAGAAAAATTAAATTTGTGGGTATCTTTAAGGACCTCCCTCCCAGTTAAGTATCCAGAGATGTGCTAACTGTTGCAGCAGGGTTGTATTCTCTCTTGGAAACGTCAGTATGATCTTCATTAACACCAGCACAAACCCTGTAGGCCACGGGCTTGTCCTCACGGTAGACCTGCAAAAGTGAATGCTGGAAAACCTAAAAATCCCTCGTTTCATGAAGTGTGCAAGTGAGAATGCCCTGAAATGAATGTAACTTAATGAATATAGCAAGGGGACCTAATTCTGCTCTTATTCCCGGTGGTGTCAGTCCCAAATCCTGGGCTTGATTGTGTTGAGGTATTTCCATATCTTCCTAGCTGAGAAAAATTGGTCCCAGTGGGGGTCTGGAGGGAGGCACTGCCAGAGATAGCAGCAGACTAAGACTCGGTGACCTCCTGGGTCTCCTTCCAGCTGTGTTTCTGTGTTCTAATAAACTTGCAGGATCATGTCCACCAGTCTCCCGGGCTCGGCCTAGCCCTCTAACTTATTTATTTACTGTGGCTGTCCATTATTTATGTGAGAGCAGGGAAGAGAGTCAGTTGGGTATTTTTCTGTCTGTTCCTATTTCAACTTTTTCTCTCTCTGTTTTCTCCTCTCTGTTGCTATCTTTCATCTACAATTTGCTTTAACTCTGTTGATTTTTGAAGCACTCGAAATCTAGCAAGACAAAATGCCAAGCTTCAATTAAAAACAACAACAACAACAAAAAAAAGCCATCAGAGAGTTGTTATACATTTTTTATGACCTGCAAATCTCCTGAGACATCTCAAGATTGCCGAGATGTTCGTCTAACTGGCTGAAGGATTTTCCCTCCTTCCCCCCACCTTCAAAGAGTGGCAGTTGGAAAGAGAAAGGACTCTTAAGTGGGGAATATGGGACGGGGGAATTTTACCCGAAGGGAAAGCAGACTGCACACCTGTTTATAAACCTAAATAGAGAACACATGATGCTTTGTAGGAATGTGCTGTGAAGCTTTGTGGGGCATGAACGTGGGGCGTTCTGTGTGTTATGGTGAACAGATGTTGAAATCACGAGGTATCCGGCAAAGACTTTTACCTGCAGAAAGTGTTTATCCCTTATGTGGTCTCTAAGGTATGAAACTTGTTGGCAGATTTTAATATGGGTCTGTTTTGGTCAGGAAAGGAGAAGTTTGGGCATTGAGGAGAGCAGAGCTATTAAGAAAAAGATCCCTAGCCCCCTTGTTTCATAGAATCATAGAACAGTTGGGCTTGGAAGGGACCTTTAGAGCTCATCCAGCCCAAGCCCCTGCTCAAGCAGGTTCCCCTCCATCAGGTCACACAGGAACGTGTCCAGGTGGGTTTGGAAACCTCCAGAGAATGAGCTTCCACACCCTCCCTGGGCAGCCTGGGCCAGGGCTCTGTCTCCTTCCTTAACAGAAAACCTTCTCGCACAGGAGCTTCCTAACCCACAGCCGCTCAAAGGACAGGCTCAGTGTGGGATGCCCCGGGCAGGGGTCGGCGGGCCGTCGGCGCGGCGGGTCCCCGCATGGCCAGCAGGCGGCGCGGCAGCTCCGCGCTGAGGGGAGTTGGGGGGGTGGGGGGGGCGGTGGGGCCAGGCTCAGAGCCCCGCAGCCCTTCCTCAGCAAACTGGCGTCTTGTTTTAGTCGCTGGAGAACGGCCGGGTACTAAAAGGCGGTAGAAAAAAGATGGAGTTAAGAGTTTAAGCGAGCAGTGTGAGGGCAGCAGGACGCGCGCCGTCCCTCACGCCCGCGCTGCCGTCTCCCTGGCGTTGGTGAGGGACTGTGCCCTGGGCGCGCAGCCTCGCCTCAAGCATCATCCCCACAGAGCCCCATGCAGGACAGATTTCTGTTGGCCTCAGCCACGCCAAGCTCACCGTACCTTCACCATTAACTTGTTTGGTGCTGAGGTGAGGGTGCGGAGGCTCCTTCTCTGGAGGTTTCCAAACCCACCTGGACACGTTCCTGTGTGAGCTGATGGAGGGGAACCTGCTTGAGCAGGGGCTTGGGCTGGATGAGCTCTGGAGCTCCCTTCCAACCCCCATCACTCTGTGATTCTGCGGTACCAAGGAGCTGGCTCTTAAACAGCACAGAAATGTATTTACCCTGCCTGAACTGCATGTTGATTTACACCTACAACTTAACGTTCACGTTCCCTCCCAACTGTAAAGTTAAAATGACATTTCTTCTCTTGATGAGAGGAAGTGAGACCAAGACTATGAATGGGCCGTTGATGCGGCACCAGATCGTGCATGGAGCCACTGGGGCAAGGAGGAGAGTGTGCTCATATTCCAAACTCAGACAGTCACTTGGTGATTTCCCCGTCAAGGCAGGGGGTATCATTTCCTCCACCAAGATGAGGATACAACACTGTCCTTACATTGACAGTATTTCCTCGAGTCTCTCGAGTCAACCACATTTTGCCTCTCGATCAGGTTTTTTAATTCATTCTTTGACAGTGTACCTCAGAAGCAACCCCCTGTCCTTCCCTGGCAGTTCACCAAGAGGCATCTGTGAACAGCAGCCCACGGTGCTCTGTGGGGAGGCAGAGCAGGCATGCTGAGGCCCAGGAGCTCTCTGTGCCTTGAGGGGGCTGCAGAGGATGAAGTGCCATTATGGGATATCTCTTGCAAGTGACAGCAGCTTAATTACATGCTGGATGAGGCTGGAATGGTTTATGCCTCTGAAAACAGTACAGGACACCATATTATCAGCCTTCTCCAGATCTTACGTGCTGTTTTATAAAGGGCAAAGAAGCTGTGATCAATGCAGCCTGTGTGACAGTCCTCATAACAGTCCTGCTCTGCTTATAGGACACCTATGGAGAGGACACACAAGGACATTTCCCTGCCCTGTGCAAACTCTAGATCTGCCTCCCAGAGGAAGGGAGGAGGCAACACAGGATCTTCTGCTGACTCCTTTGTGAACTCCTTTGTGAGCTTGTGCTTCAGAAGTGTTGGGGACTGACTTGGGGAGTGCATTTGCACTTTATCATTGAGCACAAACACCAGTGCAGCCATTGTGTGTCTGCTCCTTTCCTGGGCAGAAATACCTGCTTCTCTCTTGTAAATGCTGTATAAATCCCATAGGAATCCCTGCTTATGCATTGGCTTCAGGATGATTCCTCATAGCAGGGAATTTGCCTTGGAGTCGAGTCTGCGGGGCTGGGTACCCCTCTTTGATGTTCTCCTGATTTTCAGATACCAACTTTTAGTGAATGAGCTTTCAAATTTGTACCAAGGCAAAATTCCCCTTTGCCTTGAAGAGGACGTCCAGCCTTGGGCATGAATTCACAAGCGCTTGCAGTTAAAAAAGAGCTCGTTAGTGTCAGGTTGGTCTGGTTGGTTGGTTGGTTTTCAGATCAAGCCAAATGGTTATTAAAATGGATGGTGCTCCTGTTCTGGCAAGCTGTCACTTCTCAGAGTGCCTGATTCTCTCATGAGCCAGCTTTCCCAGCCCTCCTCCCCAGCTCCAGGGGCAGAAGATAAGCCATCAGACAAAAAAGAGTTCTCTCTAGCCAAGTGCTTGTGTGAAGTGTCCCAGCTACTCTGGAATGATTAGCATCTTTCCTCTCAGTGCTTTTTCTGCATTCACATGTTCCCATCACATCTGAAACGGATAAAATGTTTTCCAAGTAAAGAAAGCTGCATATGGCATCAGATTGTTGCACTGTGAGCACCACCCTCCCTTCTCTGCGTGCGTGTGATAAGTGGGAGTGTCACTTATGGTTCAAACAACAAGGCAGGAGCACTTAACATCTCAAAGATGGAAAAAGACCAACCTCAAATACTCTATTTCTGTTCATAAATGCAGAGTTCTGGTTATGTCACTGTGTGAGCACCACCAATATGTGACTCCACATCTACTGATGTAGTGTCTGAGAGTACCCCAGGCTGTTTTACCAGTGTGCAGGAAAAACCACATGGCTTGGGTGAGTCAGGATTGTGGCATTAGGCCTGCTCCTGCTAGGTGAGAAGCAGAGAACAGACAAGCAGGATTTGGCCTGGCCTTGCATTCAGCACAGATGTCTTTCTTTTCCCCTCAAATTGGCTGTTTTTCTCTATTGCAAGTGAGGGACTAGGCTTAATGGGTTACTGAAGTGGTTATTGGATGATGACAACCCCAGTGTTTCTGGAGTGGTAGGTACTCCTTGTAGCTGACAGGGAAGCAAGGGTCAGAAAGAGCACAGAAATCACGGGGCTGCTGGGTCCTCTACTCACCCTCGCTGCCAGTGGGGTTTTGGTTTGAGAGAGACCATATCTTCCTCCTTTCACCATGGAGGAACATTTGCCTTAGTGACTGGCAAATTATTTGACTTAGTGACTGACCGTTGGATCAGTCAGGGTGAAAAATCAGGCTTTCAGTTCAAGTCCAACTGGTTCATTCAGTAGTATCCCATAATGACAAGAGGGCAACAGGCTGCCCAGATGGGTTGTGGAGTCTCCTACTCTGGAGACATTCAAACCCACGTGGATGAGTTCCTGTGTGATCTACTCTAGGTGGGCCTGCTCTGGCAGGGGGGTTGCACTGGATGAGCTCTCGAGGGACCTTCCGGCCCTTGAGATTCTGTGACATGGGATTTTCTGAGTTGTGCAACTTTTTCAGATGCCCTTTTTCAGGCTTATGCATGAACTCTTACCTAGATTTCTCTCTTGTCTCTCCTTTTAATTTTTGCCTAGTGCAGGTTTTGGTTGGCTGTCCAAGATCTCAAGAAACAACCTCTACAGGACGTAACCACCAGAGTGGAAGAAATCTGGCAAGAGTTTCTAGCTCCTGGAGCCCAAAGTGCTATCAACCTGGATTCCCACAGCTATGAGAAAACAAGCCAGAACGTCAAGGACCCGGGGAGATACACGTATGAAGATGCACAGGTTGGCTTTTGCTTTTATTGAACCACTGCTAATAAAAACTCTCAGTTCAGCTGTGATGTTCCACTATCACATTGTCACTGCTTTTCCTTGTAAGGAAAAGGAGACGCATAGTTTGAAGTGACTTTGAGGATATCTATTCAAGCTGTGTAAATGAAATTTGCTTTGAATCTATCAGTTATAACAGGCTAATACTCCTCTGGGAACAAATGTTCCCAAATTTACAAGTCTGGAAGACACAGCTAGCTGGAGCCATGTCTCAGAGAAAGCAAAGATGAAAGAGCACTGCATAAAGTTCAGTTTGCCTCCCTGTACTCCCCGTTGCCAAAGTCTGTGGCTTATTTAGAGAATTGTTACTATCATATCAAAATCCTGGCTAATACAATCTTTAATCATTTATTTATAGCTAATTATATCCCCTCCCCACCAAACCCCAAATGCAGTGAGCTTCCTCCAACACAGCTAGAAACTTGTCCACCAGACAATACCTTAGAATAATGATAGGACAGTAGGCAATGCAGTGAGCTTAATCCTTCCCTCCTAAGGGCCCCAGATTTATCAGGGAAATTTTACAGATAAACTGTACACAGAAAATGCCTTTAGGAAAACAGATAAGGGGAAAAAAAAAAAAAACAGCTACAAGGGAGAATAAAGCTGCATAACCTTCTGAGAAAGTGAAAATATCATTTTAGAAAGGCTCCAAAACAGGAAGGAAGAAGGCATCATTTGGGTAAATATTACCAGGGACACAATTAAAAGATATGCTTCTCATCATCATTTTTATCAAGAGCATGTGGTAAAACTAACAGGGAATGAAAAGCATCGCTGTTCTTCGGGTTGCCTTTAAATTGGCATTCAAAGGTAGCTCTTCCAAATAACTCCACTAACAAAATCTTTCCGTCTCGGGAGATGTCGGGGACCACTTATACAAGGTTAGGCAATGAATTTTTCAAGCCAGCATCAAATAGTGTGTTTTCCTGAATGCAATCTTGCTCCTTGGGGCCAGCGTGGAAGGAACGTACGCAAAGCTTCAAGGCAGCCCCCTGTGAGTATCAGGCAACTTAAGTGTTCTTTTTAAAGCTGAGAAACACGGAGAGTATTGAGCCACCGTGGCTGAGGTGTGTTTCTTTGCTTTGCATTTACAGTGAGGAAGGACTTTTGCAAATCTGCATCACCTGGGGGGGGGTGGGGAAAAAAATGATGATGGCAAAATGCAGGCTGAAGCAGATAGGTGAATAATGGGGGAATTGATTAAATTGATAAGTGGAAGTACTGCGAGCAAGATGGATGTTTAGACAATGAGTATTTAATCAGAAGGAGACACAGAGGATTTAGGCTTGAACTGATCAGTTCACAATGTAATTGCCATTCAAAGGGGAGTTGATGAAATCAATCTGTAGCTCTTGCAGTTAGGCTGCAATTTTAGCTCCTTGGGTTAATTTTATTTCAGAGGATTTTTATACTGATGGATGTCTTCAATTCATCTGCTTTGGTTCACGGACACAGAAGTGTGAGGCAAAGGTAGACCTTCAGGCCCAGCTGTGATCCTCTTGGAGACTGAATCTGAGCCAAGAGAGGATAGGGCTCTCAGGAAGGTGAACCCATTTACTTCTGGTAGCCCTCCAGAGGCCAAGCAAACAGTTTCTGACTGCTTGACCAGATAGCTGAGAAGGGTGTCTCACAAAAGCAGGGAGAAGCAGGACACTGCTGAAAGGGCACAGTTCCCTGGCAGATCTGGAGCAATGTTGGCTTTTACTGCCTCATACTGGAGAGGGAACACCTTGGTTAGCCTGTGCACTTCACAGGAGCCAATGTAGATCCACCCCTCTGTGCTCTTGATTTTCCCAGGTACTGTCCTGGACCTGCCACATCAGGGGCTGTTGTCTGTGACTCTGCAGCAGGTCATGGCCCAGCTGCCTTATCTTGGCACCCTGGCAGCAGGACCCCGTGAGGGCTCCCACATATCCTGCATCCCTAGGGACTTAACCAGACACAAGCAGTGAGAACACCCAACAGTGGGAGGGAAAATGTGAGTGTTGTCCTGTCCTGTGTAGCTTTAGCTCAAAGAGGAAAACAACTGAAATGTCCTTGTGGATAAAGAACAAGAAAAAAACATGAGTTTACTGAACAGCACATTCTTTGAATGCCTGCAGCTCTGAGACACTAAGAGGAGAGAAAAGGGTTGGCTGAACTGAGAAAACACTATTGCTGCTCCTTCAGTGGAGACGTATGAAAAGGTGATGTGGTCCTTCAGCCCTAATGCTGACCTGGGAGACCTGCAAAATGCCAATTCTGGCTGACAAGCACTGGGCAATGAACACATTGCTATAATTGGGAAGGGGAGGGTGTAGAATAGCACAGGATACTTCAGGATGGTGAATGTGTTTTAACCATAAGGAGAAAGCAATGCATCATCTGCTATCAGGTGCTTAACAGTCTACGTGGGTGTGCTTCTTTGCACAGCCTTGGCTCCTAGCCCCAAAGAGCTCTGCCAGATGCTGCATGACCATCTGGTAAGACAACTGGCCTAGAAGAAAACAGGGACAAAAGAGAGCTCTTGATAAACATGCCTCTCACTTAAGACCTCTTCATCCCAGGGCCCAAGTGGTTCCTCTGTTTAAGAGAAGTGACATTGAAAATCTCAGCTCCAGACACCCTCAAAGTGCTCCCAGTTCAAACCTCTATTTGATATGCACTTATTATTTCAGTCAGACCTGTCTCTAAGATGGATTCCTGCATTACAGAAGCATTTTGTCATTTCCCTATCTCAGCTTTAGCTGTGACTCCCTCAACCACTCCATGCCCTGTTCAGGGTGCCAGCAGTTTTCTGGTGTTCCCCAGCCCTGGGCAGCACAGCCCGTGCTCCAAACCTTGTCCTGATCACAGGCTCTGACAGTTATCTTGATCTGCAGCACCTGCCATCATTTTAGTGCTAGGCCCCTCTAGAGGAGAGCCCACCAATTTAGCCGATTATTTTCTGCTCTTAGCCAACTGTCCACTGAGTAAAATATTATTATTATCAAACCATTTTCACTGGGGAGTAAAGCAGCTTTTAATACAAGGGACACCATCGGGAAAGGTCAGTTCAATTAAACAGTGAACTACTTAGCAGGATGTAAGCTCCCACAGGAGTTATCAGCATCATTGAACAGCCACTGTGGGGCCCTGCAATACGAAGCAGGCACAGCCAGCTCTGGAAAGTAAATAGGTTTGGGTCCATCTGAATGACCTCTTTTGGCTAATGAAGCTGCTGACAGTCAAAGTAATTCATCTTTAACATGAGAACCCAGAGCTGTGAGTGTGACAATTATGGCTTCTCTGTACAACATGTTATTTGTTTTTACACATTTCTTCACCACCAACACCTTCAATCATCTCCTTGCCTCCCCTGAAATGTCTTTCTCTCTTCCAAAAGTCTTTAATCCCTTCTTCAGTCCCTTGGTATTTGGGAACTGGTATCACAAGAATGTGTTGTGTTTCCTGATAGGAATGTTTACTTATAGGAGCATTTACTGGTAGGTTTCAGAGTCAGCTGTACTAGAGTAAGTTAAGCCACGTAGTTGTCTTTGGAATTATGTTCCTGTTTGCTTTGTTTGTTTTTCCTTCTTTAATAAATAAGATAGAGTATGAGATTGACATCCCTTTACCTGTAACTAATCAGCTATTGTTCCTGTGAAGATGGTTCAGGGAAATTCAGTTCTAATCTGGGCTCAGTTAGGGATTTTATCTGTACTGTTGCAGATCCTTAGCTAATTCCAGAGCGGATTTAGACCATAATGCCAAACTCCAGGCTGCTCAAACCAGAAATGTGCCTGTCCTAGATTTGAATCACAGAATAGTTGGAGTTGGAAGGGGCTTTTAAAGGTCATCCAGTCCAACCTCTCTGCCTTGAGGAGGGACATCTTCAGCTAGATCAGGGTATTTCCAGGGATGAGGCATCTGCTTCCTGTTCTGGGCAACCTGGTCCATGGTTTCACCACCCTCATTGTGTTAAAATTTCTTCCTTAAATCTAGATTGAGATTTAAGATTTGGGCACAGTTCACGCTCTCAGCTGCTCCAGGTGTTGGTTCAATTTGTTGTAGACTGTGGTAGAGATAGGAGCCATTACAAGATTCATTGGTGATCAGTCCATTCTGGTCCCATCAGGGAGCTGGGAGCAGTGGCAGAACCTTACAGGATCGTGTTGAATTCAAAAACCAAACTTCAGTGTAAGCAAAGATCTCTTGGATGTGGAGTGTCATTTTCTTCCACAAAGGGAAAGAGAGGGGTGACCTCTCTTCCACTGACGTTATCTTTTCAGGCGTGCACAGGATGTGAAAGCAAGCACAGCGAGGAGTGTGCCAGGTGCCTACTCAGTGGGCATGCAGAACTCCTTTTGTAGGTCTTGAGCAAAATCACAGCATGGAAGGAGATCATGAAAGTAGCCATTCATTGTGTATCTGTGTCGTCTTCCATGTAAGAACTGGAAGAAACATTAACCTTCCTGTGGAGGTTAAGGACTGCATGAGGATCTGACCTTCTCCTTTGGCTCTGATTCTGCAGAACTGGAGGAGAAAAATCCTTCCTTCCACTGCACTTCAGTTGCCTTTCTATATGTGGGTTCTGGTGACTGTAGAAACAGCCTTCATGCAAAGCCTCCCTGTTGCCATGTGTTTGTTACACACACAAACAACAATGCAAGCTCCTTCCCTTGTGGATTTCACAAAACAACCTGCAGCCAAACAGGATCTAAAACCAAGGGCCCCACAAATGCACTCAGAAGAGCAAATGTAGGAAAGTGCTGGTGGAGGCTTATGCTGGCGTGCCTGGTGCTGTGCAATTCAGGAGACTTTAAAAGAGCTAAAGCAGATATTCAGTGGTGTTACCTTCCCAGGATGCACCACACGTCA
The DNA here is from genome assembly GCA_013401255.1 of Urocolius indicus. NCBI lineage: Eukaryota > Metazoa > Chordata > Aves > Coliiformes > Coliidae > Urocolius > Urocolius indicus. The sequence continues at coordinate 54,039 of WBNH01006829.1, read as the reverse complement.
GAAAGTACTTCTTTTATCCTTTGCCTTTCATTTTAAATTGCGTTTTAGTAGTCATATTATATGAAAAACATCTAACATCCAGTTTTTGTCTTGCTGCTGCCTGTCTGTCTCTGAAGGCATCAAACTGCTGTCTAATCTAATGCCCCTTTGTTAGACACGGGCAGAAAAAGGGCTAGGAAAGTGTCAGGAGTGAGCTCTCTCCCTGCACTCACAGTGACAGAAGACAGCAGATCTCTCCAGATGAAAGATCATGGGAATGGAGTGACAAGAACAGTCAGCATATTCCCACAGGACAATAGTCTGCCTGTTACTCGCAGTGTTGATCCTGCCAAGCTGGCTAGAACTACATCCACAAGCATTAACGGTGCCTCATGTGCCAGGCATTTCCTAACTCCAAAAAAATACCTCTAAATGGATCACAGGGGGAAAAGTGTCCAGTTTGCTTAAAACTCAGGCTCAGGGATTCTTGTGCCAACAGCATGCACTGCACTTCTTGAATGCAAGAAACAACTGCATGTCGAATGCAGAGCAAGAGCATTTTCTCTTCATGTGAAGGTGAGGAAGCAGCTGACAATGTCCTGTTTCTTCCAGGCTTTGTTATGTCTTGAAGTGTTCACTCTTTTCCAGGGAAGTTCTGTTGGCAAACAGTTGTAAGAGTTTTGATCTGCATTTGTAGCCTGGACTCCAAGGGCTTCAGCTCATTCACTTAAAGACAATCCGAGGTGATACAGCAGTAGATATCTTACAGGCAAAACATTGATGAGGGATGGAAGGCAATTGTGTATCCTGCACGTATTCTCTAGATAGGAGCTGGTGGTCTCTGTCTCGGTATCCTTAACTCAGAAGCTATATCACAGAATCACAGCATCTCAAGGGCTGGAAGGGACCTCAAAAGCTCATCCAGTGCAACCCCCCTGCCAGAGCAGCACCACCTAGAGTAGGTCACACAGGAACTCATCCCAGCTGGGTTTGGAAAGTCTCCAGAGAAGGAGCCTCCACAGCCCATCTGGGCAGCCCCTGCCAGTGCTCCCTCACACTGAAGAAGTTTTCCCTTGTGTTTCTTTGTAATGCTGCTTGTTTCTGTAGTGCTGCATCCTGCTCTGTCACCATCTCCTGTGGGAGATGCACTCCTATGCACTGCCCCTCTGCAGCAGAATTTCCTTTCTGCTGTGTAAGGGATTCTGTGTGTTCCTCTCCGTGGCACAACTCGGCTCGTTGGCAGGATTTTCTCCAGAGAAAACAGAGAGCAAGCTGCAGGCAGCCCTGCCAAGTGCCAGGCTTTTTGGCAACAAAAAAGTCAAGTAGTTACATCTCCTAGCTATACTACACCATGTATAGGAGTGAAAAACCTCATCTTCAATGCTGCAACTCCTAGATGCTGGGTTGTGTGGGTAAGAGATGCCAGTCTCCCAAATGCTACGTGAGGTTGTCACCCTCCTCCCAGGCGAAACCTGTTCACTTGGGCTCTTTGCCAGTAAGCCAGGATTTGGCCCATATTGAGAGAATCAGCTTCTTAGCCACGATCATTGTTCTCAAAACCTAAAGCTGCTCATATGGCGTTAGACTCCCAGCAGCCCACTCTTGTCTCCCAGGATAGCCCTTGCTATATTTAGGACTAAATCCTCCTGCAGTACCAGGCTGACCCCTTAACTGCACAGCTCTCGACAGCCCTTTGCTTCTCTCCACACCGTGCCTGCCACGGGCCCCCTCCCCCAGCAGCTCTGCCTCCCCATTGCTATGTTTGATGGTCTGAAGCAAACCACTTGTCTCATCAATTTCCAGAGGAGCCAAAGCCAAATGTATGTGTTACTTTTATCAGTGCACTTTTCCCTCAAAAGATTTACATTGTGTTTCCAACTATGTATCTACGGGGCTAAACAAAGGATTTCTGTGTATTACTCAAAATGAGCTCTTGTTGCTTACAGTTATCCCTCCTGCTAAAGCTCTTTCTTTACGTTCCTGTGCCTTCAGCCCAGTGTCATTTCATCTGTGACCTGAAAAGAGGTTTTATGCTTTTTAGTTTATCGTGAAGGTTGGTCTGTATTACAGTATAATTATTCATTTTTTGCCTTTTCCTTAGTAGCAAAAACAACTTTGGTTGAGTGTGAAGAAAATGCACCGTGGGTGTAAATTATTGTGTCACTTAAATAACTTGAGAGTGGCCCAAAAGATATTGCTCAGATTTTCCAGAGCAATTCATGCTCAGGCCAAGACCCTTACGTGCCATTTACCAACTTGAAATGTTCTTTTTCCAAACTATAAATCAGGGGAAGCCCAACACTCCCACAGCAGCCAGAGCAACCCCTTAGCCCTCAGCCTCCTAGAAGGCCGTGCTGCCAGGGACACCAGGCAGGCTGCAGGAATGGGGCTCTCCCTGGTTAACACGTGCAGATATTTTTGTATGCAGTAGCACAGCATTTTGGAGAAGAGGAAAATCCTAAGTGCAGGGACCTGAATAAGCAGATCCAGAGGCATTCTTAGTGGAGATTTGGAGACATTAAGGGGAACTGGAATAAAACCCCTATTTCCCTGCCTCCCCTCCTGTGGACACACACTGGTGTTTTCCCATCAGGTTCAGTCAAGGTGAGCGGGAAGGTCTTTTCTTCTGCAGCTTCTTCACTGCTTGCCTCATCTCAACCAGGCCTGCTACCAACCATTTCAGCTTCCAGAGCTGAGGCAGCATTTTTTCCTGCTTTCTCTAGAGTAGAGCACATTTCAGCACCATCAGTTAGACCGAATGGCAATTGATCATAACTGCTCCAGAAAACTGTTGCATTGTGACACAATCAACTACTAAAGAGAAGTAAGTCTCCTTTTCTTTGGCATTTTGGAAGATCTTGGTGGTGATATGGTAGAGGGTCCCACCAATGAGGCAGGATTCCTGAGGATGGGCTGGGAAGAGTACAGCAGGGTGAGGAGGATGCATCTCCAACAGCCCCTGGAGAGCTGGTTTTGCTGACTGCCGAATGTCTGCGTGCTGGCACAGGGGTTAACCTCACCTCCTCTGCCACACTGCGGAGTAGAGGTGCTGACAGAAAGGCATTAGGCTGCTGCCAAGTCTAATTGGAAGGTGCAGCAGCCACACACCATGTGCTCAGAAAAGCATTTCCTTGCTTTCTCCTTCCCACATCCCCTTTGTGCTATAGAGACAGCTCTCCCCAAAGCCATCCCCAGGCTGTTACCATCCCTCCAGCAAAGGCTGCAAGGCATTCACTTGTGACACTGCTCTTTCATGAGTGAATCTGCAGTAAATTCCTCCTCTGTGCCCAGCATACAGGTAGAAGAGACATTAACATTCATTGCACTTTGCTGTTATTTATTTAGTTGTTTAATCTGCTGCTTTATGTTGCTCGTGGGCTTTTCTTCTAATGGATTTGTCTGACATTCTGCAAATCTCTCTTGCAGTTGGCCAGAGGGGCAGCTGCTGGAGTTTGTATGCTTGCAATACAAAGGGGTCTTCCAATCAGCTCTCCTTAGTTTAATACCTGGTGTTGGTGGTGGGGGTGAAAGGATGGTCTAAAACAAAAAATGTGTTAGTTGGAACAGCTACAGCAAAGAGGTTTGTGACAAGTTTACAAGGGGCAAAGTGGGCTCTGGAGGCTCATGTGAATCTCAACAGCTATCTAGCCTTAGCATAAGCCCCTGGAGTGGCTAAAAATGTGCTAAATGGGAAATTTGTGCTTGAAACAAACAAAGAATTTGCAATTTCCTCCTATTCCCCAAGTCATCTAAAGCTTAAATACAGCTTTGGGCTGTGTTTAGGCCCAAACAGGGAAAACTTTCTATTAACAAGTTAAAATTGAAAGGCTTTCTGGAATCTAACTGGTGTTCAAAGGTCATGAGAACATCGTGCTTGGCCTTCATAAGCCCCAAAAAGTCTCAAGTCTGTCACAAAATACCACAGTGGGTGAGATACAGGTGGGATTGCAAATGAATGTTTGGCCATTAATACTCCTCTCTTCTCATACACACGATTCCAAGGGCAGAACCAAGATTTTGTGCTGAAATGTCCTTCATGGAGAACACAATTGCTGAGGTCTGCCAGGTGCTTTGTGCAAGTCAGGTGTTGCTACTAATTTTTTAATCACTCAGTTGTTTTCCTCACATATTTCTTGGGATGTTCCCAAGGTCCTGCTTGGCTGCCCACCCATGCCCTCCTCAGGGTCACTGTGCTTTGTCTGTGATGAGGGAAGAGAGACCTGAGCTCACATTGCAGCACATTGATTTGAAGCAGGTGCAGCTTGGAGACAGTTTTGCTATCTCAGCCACCTCCCACGTTCCCGTCTGGATTTGCAAACTTACTGAGGGTTTGTTTTTTGTTTTTTTTCTTTTCCTCCCCCTTTCCCCTCTTGTCAAGAAAATTTACAGAGCTTGTCCTTCATCTCTTTCCAAAGATAGAGCTTGTGGAAGCAAAACAGCCGAGAGATGCTGAACCTTATCAGGGTTTGTTTCCTTGCACTTAAGCTGTCAGCTGTCAAGGGTGGGATTTCCTCTTGATATCATGTAACTCTACAGAAGATTCTCTTTTTTTTTTTTGGTGATTTACCTGACTGGTTCCTTTGTTTTCTAAGTCCCAGAAGTGACACCATTTCCTCCTTTAAAACGTACCGATTGTTCTCTTTTATATCATTCAATGGCAAATGCAAATGGAATGGTTATGCTGTCTGAAGTGTTAAATCTCATGATGCAAGCCAAGGTACAGAGAAAAGGCTCAGTGGAGCTGGATAGGGGTCCTGTGGACAGCAGGATGAGCATGGGCCAGCAATGTGCCCTTATGGCCAAGAAGGCCAGTGGCAGCCTGGGGTGTATTAGAAGGGCTGTGGGCAGTAGGTCAGAGAGGTTCTCCTCCCTCTCTACTCTGCCCTCGTGAGACCACATCTGGAATATTGTGTCCAGTTCTGGGCTCTTCAGATTAAGGACAGGGAGCTGCTGGAGAGAGTTCAGCACGGGGACACGAAGATGGAGTGGAGCATCTCCCTTCTGATGAAAGGCTGAGGGAGCTGGGGCTGCTTAGCTTGGAGGAGACTGAGGGGTGACCTCATTAATGTTTACAAGTACATAAAGAGTGGGTGTCAGGAGGACGGAGCCAGGCTGTGCTCAGTGATGGCCAGTGATAGGACAAGGGGCAACAGGGACAAGCTGAAACATAAAAGGTACCAAAGAAACACAACATTTTTGCTGTGAGGGTGAGGGAGCCCTGGCAGGGGCTGCCCAGATGGGCTGTGGAGGCTCCTTCTCTGGAGACATTCCAAACCCATCTGGACAAGTTCCTGTGTGACCTACTCTAGGTGGTCCTGCTCTGGCAGGGGAGTTGCACTAGATGAGCTTTCCAGGTCCCTTCCAACCATTAAGGTTCAGTGATTTTTGTGACTGCTGCATAGTTCTTCCCACCATGGAGGAGATGAGATTCAGATTCATGAAACATAAAGTAAGGTCTGCCTTTTTTTCTGAAGAAGAAATGCAGACCTCACTGCCTCTGTTGCCTTAGTTCACAATGTTGTGGGGGTGTTTGACAGCAAACCCGCTTTGCTTGCAGGAGGCTTGTAGAGAAATTGGTTTGCTCCTTGGAGATGAAATCCACTGTAATTACAAAAGCAGGTTGTGTCACCCTCCCTGTTAGACTGACATTTCCAAATGTGCATCTGTCCTCACAGGGGAGCATCAGTACAGCCAGCACTCATCAACTGCACACTATGTGAGGGACTAAGTGACCAGTCAGCTCGCCAAGGCTTGCTCACACATCTCAAGTCAGTCCCTGTCTCCACTAGCAGCTGTCAGTGCAGTGGCCTGAGATGGTGGCTCAGTGCTCAGAGGTAGCTGGCAAGGCAGTGGGAAAGACCAATGGGACATGTGATGCCTGTCAGCTCCTGGCCAAAGCTCAAAAGACTTTTTTTTTCCTTATTTTTCCTGCTTTCTGTCTATCTGTAGAAGCATGATGTTTCCCTTGTTTAATGGTTTAATAGATCACAGAGTCACAGAATCATCAGGATTAGAAAGGAGCTCTAGAGCTCAGCCAGTCCAACCCCCCTGCTAAAGCAGGTTCCCCTCCATCAGGTCACACAGGTTGGAAACCTCTAGAGAAAGAGCCTCCACAACCCTCTCTGGGCAGCCTGTGCCAAGGCTCCCTCACCTCAACACCGAAGAAGTTTCTCCTCATGTTCCAGTGGCACTTGCTGTGTTCCAGGGTGTGCCTCTTGTCCTGTCACTGGGTGCTGCAGAAGACTGGCCCAACCTTTTGTCTTCTCTCCTTGAGGTATTTATAAGCACTGGTAGGATCCTCCTTCAGTCTTCTCCAGGCTAAACAGCCCCAGGTCTCACAGTCTTTCCCTGTGAGAGAGATGCTCCAGTCTCCTCATCCTTCCACTGGACTCTCTTCACAAGTTTTTGGGCAATTTTGTCAGATGATTGTTTTACCTTTTCTTGAGTTTGCATTGTGACTCCTTAAGCAATCCCTGTCTTAAATCTAGAGCAGGGAGCTGAGAGTCAAAGCCCTACTTGGGAAGTGATACCCAGCAGTGCTACACTGCTTAGCTGAAGTATTTCACGTGCTGCTGTGCAGATGTGGCACAGGAACTTCACGTGGCTCTTGCAAAGAAATGTCGCAGTGATAATTCTGGCCAGACTGTAACGTCCAGAGCTGCAGCCACGCTGGGAAAAAAATCACACAAGTAGTGCATTTGCTTTGTGTATTCAGGGAGCCAACAATAATGAGCTCCTTACCCTATAATAAGCAACTTTTCAAACTGCAGAGTTCTCCCAGCATAAGGAAGGGGAGGCTCATATCTCTTACCAGCAGTGTCAGGTACGCCAGGGAGCGTTGCACGTGTGTAAAATGCATCACTAGTGATGCTGGCTGCAGTTGGAGATTTCAGTCTGTGGTGAGGTTGTGTTCCCTCACTGCCACAAGGGATAAAGAGCAGGAACAAAATCAGTTGCTTGGGAAAATAAGAAGTGAAAGAGCAGTGGATTGCAATGACCCCAAGTGAGTTAAAAATCCATGATGGAAGGGGAAAAGGCAATTCACACATGTTGCGCACAGCAGCTCAATCTATGCCCTCACTTCTGTTGATGTGCTTGTTGCTCAGGCTTCTGCAGAAGCAAATGCTCAGTTACTAGATCTTCAGTAGCTTTCAATGTATTTGTGAAATGAGGAACTGCTAAACACTAGCTATAAATTCTCCCTAGAAAGCTGCAGGTTCTAGAAAGTGTAGCAGAAAGTAGAGCTTAGTGGAAGAGACCAGAGTAGGGTAAAGATGAAAACAAATGTCCTAGCTACTGCTGTTTCCTGTCCTGCAGCCTGATTTGTTGTGTAACTGGGCTGAGCACACACTGCAGCCACAACTTTAGCAGGAGCCCTTCATGGTGCAGTCTCAGCAGGGAGTTTGGCTGCTGCAATGGAAGCTGTCCTGTACTGTTGCAAACTGGAAGGCAGTCTTTGCTGACCTGAGCAACTGGCTCAGACTTCCAGCAGGTGCTCCAGAGATACAGTGCTGTAAAACAAATGATCAGTGGATCATTCCTGCCTCCAGTCCAGAGCTCCTTCAAAGCAAGCCCTTTGAATTCTTGCAATTAAGCAGTGAAATTTGCTGCAGAAGGTATGCATGGCCCTTCTTTCCCCTATTCCCAGCCTTCTTTCTTCATTAGCATTCAAAGCCCAGGAATAGTTATCCCCTGTTTGATGATACCTTTGGTGAGCAGCTGAAAGGTAGCAGTGTTGCTGCTCAGTGATTCCATGATGTGAAAAGCAGAGGACACACTTCGTATCAATTAGCTAAGCGCAGGGGCAGTTGGGCTGCGAGTGTGCAATAGTCCTGTTTTTCAGAGAAGTGCTTCAGTGAAGAAGTTGGCTTGTGGTTTATTTCATTTTAGGATTGAAATAATTTTCCCCCCCCACACCCCACTTCCTCCTTTCCCACAGCCAGATATTGAGTTTAAGGTCAAACCCTTTTAAGGTCAAACACGTAAAGTCATCTTGACACGAGCTAGAGTGAGAGTTGTCACTGGCGTGCTGGCAGGTTGTATGGCCAGCCTGGTGTGTTCTCCTATGCCTACAAACACTTCCTGTGATCTCTCTGTGCAGCAAGGAAAACTGAATGTTCTTTTCCAAAAGCATTACAGTTGTTTCTCAGAGCAGACCCAGTTGTTTGGCCACAGGGAAAGAAACCATTTAGAATCCAAAGGCAATAATAAAACCCTAATCACACCTATCAAAATGTTAATTAAAATACCTCTCTCACCCACCATCTTACAGTCAGCCCCACAGCACCTTCCTAAACACCTCAGCACCTCCTCCCACCAGCACTCTTCATGTACTGGGTGCTGCAAGGGAGAACCACAAAGAGGAGGGAGCCTCTGGAGACCCCTCCGGCCCTTTACTATTGATGGGCTACAAGGTATCTGTCCTTCTTACTCATCAATCTCCTCATGATCCTGGCGAGAAGAAGGGAAAAAGACTTTTAGGTATATAGTTAGGTGTGTCATTATTACCTGGGGGCTTTTTTCCCAGCTAATTATAAAGAACTCATTAGGAGGAAGTAGAGTATCACAGAATGTTGAAGGTTGGAAGGGACCTCAAGAGATGATCCAGTGCAACTCCCCTTTCAGAGCAGGACCACCTAGAGTAGGTGACACAGGAACCTGGTGTGGTAACAATGAACTGGTTGCAATATGATTGGATTTAAATCAACTGAATCCTGACTTTCTGCTACTTGAAGTGTCTGAGAGAGAGTTGGTGATGAAAATCCTTATTCATAGCAGAGAAATAGAAACCTTTTGACGACCGTATCCATGATGTGTGTCATTTTCCCTCTTCTTGTCTTCGTGTATTCTTGGCTCATTCTGCCCTGATCAAGTAGAACAAATGTCCCACAGCTGGATGTGAAACCGTGTGGCAATGCTGTAGGTAAGAATTATGCAGCTGTGCCCTCCCTTGTGCTTTTCTGCAGCAGGGAAAGGTGGCAGTTGCTAAATGGCTTTACACGAGCGTTTCCATTGCAAAATCTCGTGCTATCCCTCAGCCAGATAGAGCTGCACAAATGAGGATTTGTCAGGAATAAAAAGCAAAGATGGAAATTAGCCAGGAAAAAATTCTTCCACACCAGGTTGTAGCTTAAAGGATACATTTCTGCTGTGTCATAGGAAAAACCAGTGGCAGTTATGCCCCTCTTAGGACTACACGGAATAGTGCAAGAAAGCTGAATTAAGCAGTTCTTCTGTGTATAGACAGGTCATCACTAATTACCCATGATGGGGGAGATAGGGGAATTCTGCTTGAAATAAGCTATGCAACTTCAGTCTGCTTTGGCTCTTCTAAAGTTTCATGTCCATGGCTTTAGGGCAGGAGAGAATATTTCACGTGGTATGAATCAGTATAGATAAAATTGCTCATTAACTCTATAAAAGTGCTTCCTTGGGCAAAGTCTAAGAGAAATGTCCAGGGTGCCTGTTTTTCTCTCGAGTTCCTTAAATGTGTTCTCTCAGCCTTTATTTGGTCAGAGTATTTTGATTTGATTTTCTTGGCGTTTGGGATAATATCTGTTACAAATCCAGGGGTAATTAGGAGAAGAAGAGCTGACTGTGTTAAGAGATACTCAGCAGGAAAGTAAAAACTAAGCCAGAAAATTGGAAGAGGGTAGGCATTAAGTTCTGCTGCAATAAAACATGGCTTTGTAAGCTTGGCAGTACAGCTCTCAGAGCAAACTGGTAACAGTAGTTTGATTTGCTGGGAAGCAAAAAGGCCCTATAGGAGGGATTCACCTGACATAGGTTTATATATATGATGTAGCCATCCACATCTCAGTTAGTCATGTAACCTCCCTGAATAGTCACCAGAGATACAGGCTTTTGCAGGACTTTAACAGGTTGGTTTGCTTTAGGTGTGTGTCTTGATGAAAGTGGAGATGTGTCCAAGTATCAGTTGCCCTCTGTGAACAGAAAGGGAGTGCTGGATGATAGTTCAAGTATCTATGAGTGGTAAAATGAAACCTAACCTGTGGGACAATTCCTGCTGTTTATTTCTTTCTTCTTGAGACATCCCAGTAGTTTCAGCATGGCTAAGCACCTGCTTATAATATGGGGACTTCAGAGAGTTGCAGTCTTTGCAGAATAACCCTGATTACTGAATAATGTGTGCCAGCCTTTGGGGTGAAGGCCATCTCTTTCTTTTGTGTTCATACAGCCCCAGACCCAACAGGGTCCTGCCCCATGAAAACCCTCCTGTGCGCTACCACAGCACAGATAATCAATAACAGCAGACGTAATTAGAACTTTCATCAGTCTCCCTTCCTTCTAATTCGCTCTGGTTTCAATCCCTGTGATGTCTAAATAAGGTTTGATAACAATTCCCTGTCTCTCATTTCCTCCCATCCCACAGGAGCACATTTACAAGCTGATGAAGAGTGACAGCTACGCGCGCTTCCTCCGTTCCAGCGCTTACCAGGACCTGCTGCTGGCCAAGAAGAAGGTATCTGTTGGAAAGGACGTGCTTGCATCTCTTAGCACCTCTTGATTCTCGCCTGCTGCTTGCTGCTAGTGTGAAAATGAAAAAGATTCTTTCCCTTTTACTTTGATTTTTTGGGGTTTTTTTCTCTCTTTTGTTTTTTTTTTGCTCCTTTGTTTAAGGAAGGAATGAACACTTGAGTTTGCTTCGCTGAGGGCACAGGGTACGGCATCCTTATGCACAGCCTCAACTTGTGTTTTGGGGAAAACCTGGTGACCCAAGGTAAAAATAATATGGAACAGTGTTTGTCTTGCACAGCTGTCTCCCAAACTCAGTGCAGGCAATTGAAATTGTATCACCTCTTCATCATGACAAAGATGGTGTCTAGGATGATAAGCGGAACCCATCAATCTAATCATTGCTGGTGCAAATTTCTCCCATTCTGGTTTTTACCTCCCTAGCTTCATCCCTTTGGATGCCTTACCTTTACCCTTACCCTCCTGCAGTGATTCCCATGGTCCTTTTCCCCTGCTTCTTGCTCCCCAGAGCTGTGTCCTTTTCCTCAGAGATGAGAAATAATTACAACCCATGCAGTGATCAAGAATTCCAGCCACCTTGTCCCACGGGAGAACTGGGTTTGGGTTCTTCTTTGCCTTTTTGGTGTCTGCATGTTTCTGCCAGCACCATGTTTCTGCCAGGAACCCCCAGTTTAGGGTAGCAAAGGAGTAGTTACGTAGAGTTACAGCAGCTCCTGTCCAAGTGTTCCCTCTTTCTGAGGAGGCTGGGAGGTAAGCTACTGATCTCTGCATTTGTGGCTGCGTTGAAATGCTTCCTGCACCTCCTGACTTATTCCCATGTGTGTGCGTGTGGGGGGTGTACGTGTCCCATTTACATTTGGCTTCCAGGACTGTGCACAATCTGACTCCTGCCTCCTGCAGCCAGAGTGTGTGGTTTCCCATCACCATCATCCCTGCTGGTTTTCTGCTGCATTCTCTGTGTGCTGCCAAATTACATCCCATCAGCACAATACAGTGAAATCCCAGTGGTATTTATGTCCTGATTGTGACTGTGTTCCCTAAAAGCATGCCTATGGTGACAAAAGGAGACAAACCCTTTCTGTCTGCTGTGCCTGAGACTACTGGCAGGTGGATTAGGGGAAGGTAATGGAGGGCACCAGTCCTCCTTTTTGTTTCAAAATGTCTGGCTTGAGCCAACATAAACCAGTGCTGTGCTTTGAAAGCTTTAGAGCTGGTGTAGAATCCAGAGGAATTCTGTGGGGAAAGAAGGAGGCTCAAGGTAAAAGCCCTCAGATGGTATAAATCATACAAACCTTTGCCATCTTCCCCTATCAGCTTATGGTTCCCCTCGTCCCCAAATCTCCATTGAACGTGTGAGGGTTCATGTGCTTGAAAGCAGGAGAGTTTTCTCCTCCCAGCTGAGCCCGTTTAAACCATACATGGGCTGATTTGGGTAATTTTTGCAGTCCTTATTTGCTGTCAGATCGAGCCCTGGATGTGTCAAGCATGACAAACTGCTGGAGGAGCGGGCTCTGGTGTCATGTTAACACAGCCATGAAAATAAGAATCAAGGTGGGTTTTTGTTTAGAAAGAGCTGTAGGGATGTGAGTAAACAGAGCAAGGCATCCCTTCAAAATGCCTTGAAATAGCTGGAGAGCAGAGGGAAGGAGAAGAGAAATGCAGTGGCACATTCAGAGGATGTGGATGGAGGGTTTGCTTTAGAGCCTTGCATACAAAGTCCTGGATTCGCTGGTGTGAGCAGAAATTCACTGCAGTTGTTTAAGACTTGGTGAGTACATCTCCTGCCCCAAAGACATGATCCTAACGTGGCTTCTTTACCACACCATTATGACAGAGCCTCTCTTTTATTAATCAAAGTAAGTTCTGTCAGAAGCACAGCACAATGGACTTGGGCTGAGAGAGCTGCTTGCACAAAGCAAAGGAAGGTGTCTATGGCTTGATTCACACATGAATATTCTGTAGATAAGTTTATGTTACTTGGGATCTTTTCTTCTCCAGAACAGAGCTGTGGCAAACTGAGGGCAGGAAAAAGGGAAAGTTTGATTGTTTGGGTAGAGGACGGGACTGAGAATCCACACAGATCCACCAAACACACACCCTTCTCCTGATTCCCTCACTTACTTTCTTATGTGACCTTGGGCAAAAGATGGGTTCAACTTTCCCTGCCTCACATCTTCTTTGCAGGGATAATAATAGCAACCTGCTCAGTGGAGAGGTGGCAAGGCTTGGGTGGTGCCTCAAAACCTGCATGACACGATTCAGATCTGTAAGATACTGTGAGTTTGAAGACTTTTCCACACCATACAATAGCCACAGATGGGGGAGCTTCCCCTTGCTGCTCTGGGAGTGCAGTAATGGAGGCGAGGGAGAAGGATTTATGGGTTTGGGCTTATACACAACGACAGAATTATGAGGGGGGCTGAGGAGGTTAAAAGGAACATATTGTTCACACCACAGTGGACATAGGCTGCATGCAGACCAGGCATACATACTTTGTTAATATATTTTAGGAGGGTTTTTTGCCTCCATTCTTCCCAGAGCCATTATTACCAATAACCACAGTATTATTGGCTTGAGTCCTGCAGATTCATGGTGCTCAGTAGGGAACATGAGGTTGGCCTCCAGCAAGGGTGTGATTGAAGCAGCGAACTGCAGAGGCGGAAAGCTGGATGTAGTTCCCTGCCTCACACAGAAGTCCTGCTCCCCTCCCAGGCTGGGAATCATAGAATCACAGAACCATTTTGGTTGGAAAAGACCTTCGACATGATCAAGTCCACCCTGCCCATCACTAACCCGTGGCCCTCAGCACCTCAGCCCCATGACTTTGGGATCCCTCCAGGGATGGGCACTCCCCCAGCTCCCTGGGCAGCCTGGCACAGGGGCTGACACTCCTCTCAAGGAAACAGTTCTGCCTCAGCTCCAATCTAAACCTCCCCTGGGGCAACTTGAAGCCATTTCCTCTTGTCATTTGTTACTGGAGAGATCAATCCTTACCTCCCTACAATCTCATCTCAGGTAATTGTAGGGAGTGCTCTTAGACTTCTCCAGACTAAACCCCCCCAGCTCCCTCAGCTGCTCCCCATCACACTTGTGCTCGAGCCCCTTCCCCGGCTCTGGTACATGACTCTGGACACTCTCCAGCCTCTCAGTGTCCTTCTTGTAGTGAGTGGCTCAGAACTGAACCCAGTACTCGAGGTGCCTCACTAGCCTCACTAGCACCAAGTACAGACACAATCCCTGCCCTGGCCCTGCTGCCACACTGTGTCTGACACAAGCCAGGGTGCCCTTGGCCTGCTTGGCCACCTGGGCACACGGCTGCCTCATAGAATCACACAATGGTGGTAGGGGCTGGAAGGGACCTTTAGAGATCATCCAGTCCAATGCCCCTGCAGAAGCAGGTCAACCTAGATCAGGTCGTACAGGATGTTCAGTCATTGTTTGTCAACACCCCAAGGTCCTGTTTCACTGGACAGCTTTCCAACCACTCTTCCCCAGACCTGTAGCATTTCATGAGAAGAAGGAGGAGCAAGGGCAAAGCTCAGGAGGAAGGGCTGTACGCCTCACCCCATTCACTCTCTGTGCCTCCATGCCCAGCCTTCCCCCTGCGGCAGGTTGAGAACATGGGGTACTGAAAGCTCCGTGGCCAAGGGCTGGATGCTGATGAGATCCATGACCCACTCACATGTTTTATTTGTGTAGCTACACAACATGACCTGCATGAGCAAGCCTCATATCAGAATGGGTGCTGTGACAAACCTCCTTGCCTGAGGCTGGGTGACTCTTGGCTGCAGAGCAGGGGCTTATTCCCTGGGGAGAGAACAGTGCAATTAGTTATTGTACTGTGGAGGTGCACAGGAGCTTTGTTGAAGGAGCAGCCAGATACATGCCCTGCTAGTTATTTTTGAGGAAAAGAGGAAAGTGCAGAGACCTGCACCTGGGAAAGCGCAACCTCCTACAGCAGGACAGGCTGGGGGTGACCTGCTGGAGAGCAGCTCCAGGAGAGGGACCTGGGAGTGCTGCTTGATAACAAACTGACCATGAGCCAGCAACGTGCCCTCGTGGGCAAGAAGCCAATGGCAGCCTGGGGGCATCCAGAAGAGTGTGGGCAGCAGGGGGAAGGAGGTTCTCCTCCCCTGGTGAGGCCTCATCTGGAGTCCTTTGTCCAGTTCTGGGCTCCTCAGCTCAAGAGTGATAGAGAACTGCTGGAGAGAGGCCAGCACAGGGCCACCAAGATGATCAGGGGACTGGAGCATCTCTCTGATGAGGAAAGGCTGCAGGAACTGAGGCTGGAGAAAAGGAGATTGAGGGGGAAGCCTCATCAACACTTCTAAGTACCTATAGGGAGAATGTCAGGAGGATGGGCAACACCTTTTTCTGTAGTGTCCAGTGCCAGGACAAGGGGTCATGGACATGAACTGGAACACAAACAATTGCACTTAAATGTAAGGAGAAACTTGTTTGGTGCTGAGGTGAGGGAGCCCTGGCCCAGGCAAGGTGTGGAGGCTCCTTCTCTGGAGGTTTCCAAACCCACCTGGACACATTCCTGTGTGACCTGATGGAGGGGAACCTGCTTTAGCAGAGACTTGAGCTGGATGAGCTCTAGACCTCATTTCCAACACCCACCACTCTGTGATTCTAAGAAAAGATCAGAGAGACCTTGAGGCACTTTCCATTACTCCCTGTAAAGGTGAAACGATTTCACTGGTGGTCATTTCCATGTTAGCAGGCAGCTGACTGCCAGCTGAAGTGGCAGCTGAGCTCTGAATGCAGAGCATTGAATGCAGCCTGGCATGGGGTGGCTTCCCACCGTCCAGCCCTGCCCACAGGCAGAGGAGCATCCCGGGAAGTCTCCCTGCGGCTGCAGCACACCAGGGAAAGGGACCATCAGGGCACACATCACCAGTTTGATTCAGTGGCAGCACTTGGCTTGAAACTTATAAAGATTCTGAGCAATTTTGTCATAATTACTTTTAATAATCAGTGTCAGCTGGCTTTCATAAGTTTTTTTTTTTCTCTGCTTATGCTGCTCTGTGCCAACAGAATCTACACAAAGGAGCTTAAAGCTGGGATGACTGGGTAAATAATTAACCATTAAAAAAAGAGGGAAATTTGGAGGAGCCAGTCAGTAATTAGTGACTGGCTCCCAGGTGCTGAGATCTATTCTTCTGCATCTACCTGGGCTGGGAGGTTTTCATCTGCAGCAAGGAGTGGTTGTTCCGTACTTAATCCAAATGCACACGTCCTTTGCCATTAGCTGGCAGAGTCTGTTGTTGCATTTCCTGGCAAAGACAGCCTTTTTTGCCCCTAGGAGGACTGCTTGATGTGGCGTGCACATGTGTTTCTCTGCCTTTGCCCTTTGCCCCTGTGCTATGTGTTTGTGCAAACGCTGCTGCGGTGCTCCGGGGGCCACAGCCTCCTCAGATCCTCCGTGCCTAGGACCCTACAGCTGATCACAGGAGTGAAAAGGGTCTGATTTGCTCCCTTTTTTTTTGTATTTTTACCCCCTTCACTTTGTTATGTTTCCATTTCCTTCCCCTGCTATGCAAGGCAGCCTCCAGACCTCCTCACTGGGCTACCAGCCGCATGGTCTGTAGGCGAGCCTTAGAGCTGTACAGCCAGCACCCGCTGCCATTAAAACTGCTCTGCAGCCAGCCTGCCTCAGCTGCTTTTTGTTTTTCTAGCAAATGTCACGCTTTGACTCAGAGCTGGATGCTGTGGGGATGAGCTTGCCACTCACCCAGCCTGTCCCAGCCTGCCATCCCCATGCCAAACGTGCAGGGCTACCGTGGTCTGTGCTTGCAGGATGCTTCCGCGGCACACGGATGCTGCACACGCATCTTCAGCTGTGGTAGGGAAACAGCCTTGTGTGTGGTTTCCCTGTGCCTGACAAGCTCTCAGCACCTCACAAGGGTCTGCTCATCATCTTTGGAGACCCCCCTCCCCAGCCTGCTTTCCTTGCTGGTAGCAAAAACAGAGGCACTAAATTTAGAGGGCAAGTGCAGGGGCATGGTGCAGCCTGTTTTCAGGAGCCATCTCTCTCTCTTTGCCCCCAGTGCTTGCCAAAGCTTCACTTTACAATACTGTTGATTTTCATGCCCACCTGCAGGCTCTGAGTGCCTCACCCCTCTAGGCAGCCTTGCAGAATGCTCTATGTTTTCTCTTGGTATTTCCTCTCCTGGGTGAAGTTGTGCTTTGACTTTGGCTGCTGTTGCTGTTGCCTCCCCAGCACAGAGCCGTGTGCGTGGCTGTGCCTGGCTGCCCTCAGCCCCGCTCAGCAGGACTCCTGCAGCCTGCCTTTGTCTCCTGTGGGTCTGTGGGGATACCTCTGAGGCTCCTTCAGGGAGGGGATCTGCAGTGCTCTGAGCACTTGTGCTGCTGTGATGTTGAGCAGAAGAGAGAGGCTGACATTTCTTTCTCCTTTCCTCTTCTCTCACATTCAGGGAGAGACAACTAACCCTTAGGTTATAGTGCATGTCAAATACTCCTTTGGGCAGCATTGGACTGGGTGTTGCTGTCTCCCTGCCAACCAGGAAGTCCTTTGTTTCTTGGTACATGCTCCAAGGCCTTGGCCCCATCCTCAGTGTTTCCTAAAATGATGTATCTTTCACTTTTGATACCACTTTGGGGACATCAGAGCTGGTGATGTGGCTTCCTCAAATGGTTCTGGCAGTGCAGCAGGGAGAATCAGCCCCTATCTCTGCTTGTGATGCTCCAGACTAACCTTGTAGAGCTGTGGCAGCCCTGATGACAGCGCAGAAGAATCAAAAGGCTTTGCCTAGACTCACTTCCACAAGTTCTCATCCATTTTATCTGTCGTGCTTTTGGCTTCCTTACATCTTTTCTCTCTAACTGGTTTTTGCACCGATGCTTTGTCCTGGGGGTTGTTACTGCAGCTGAATCTGTGACAGATGATGTGGCATGCTATCACCTCTGATGAGTACCTCCAATACAGCACTTGTTTCCAGCACAGTGTCATGCACCATCATTGCTTTCCCTTGTATTAAGCTCCCTGTCCCCTTCCCTGCAATTTTATTTCACCCCCATTTTGCTGGCTCACCACACTAAAACCAGTTTCTCTTCTGGAACTCAGCAGTGCCCACAGCTTTCTGACTGCACTGAGCTTTCTTTCATGTTATTGAGTCTAGTCTTCTCCATAACATTTTTTTTCTCTCTTAGTTATTGCAGCAAACATGCCAATAAATTATTTAGTGCTTCCTTGTTAGTGACAATTAGATGTCCCTTGTGCCAAATGAATGAGCGCTGCAGCGAGCAACCCTCTCTCAGATAATGAAGCCATGATGCACACGCTTGTCTTCTCCCAGCAAAGCTCAATTGTCTTCTTGCATATGAATAGTCCTGTATTCCAGATACAAGAATATCTGTGCCCTAAGTCTCCCTGCATCTTTCCTTGGCCTTACACTGACATGCATACACTGTCTTGTGGTTTGATGTAGGCAAACTTAGTGGAAATGTACCTTCTACCCTCTGGATAAATAAAGGAGGGTAGGTTCCCTGGCAGCGAGTTCTGTGGTGGTTTTCTTCCCGTGCTGTATTCACTCACACATCCTGTAAAAGTTACCAGGGTGGTTTTTTTTTTCATCTCTCTGAGCAAGTAGAGGGGAGCCTCCGATCAGCTGCTTGGCAGATGTTAACCAGAATCACAGGTCCCAGCTCAAACAGCCACAGAAGGAAAATCCAATGAACAAGAAATCAATACCAATAGCTGTGAGACACAGCAATGCACAGGCCTGTTGGAGCCATCCAGGAAAAAAATAACCCTCACAGGAGGAAAGGTGACATTCTCCCAGAGTAAAAGTAGTGATGTCTCTTATTCTTTAAGGGCTTTTGGTTTCTTATATTTGCTGGTGCAAGCATTGATTTCTGCTTTTGACATTTTTTAAACAACTGGGGTTTTTTTCCCCCCCCCCTTGCTGCTTCCTTACATTTTGCTGCTCTTTTGAAAAACTGCATGTTTCAAAAAGCTGAAGGGGTTTGTTTTTGTTTTTTTTTTTTTCCTGTGTTGTTTTTTTTTCTCCCCACTTTTTTTTCCCCCTGTTAAGCCAGAGAATGAGCAAGGTCGTAGAACTTCTCTAGAAAAGTTCACTCGCAGCGTGGTAAGTTCCTTTTTCTTTTCCCTCCTTCCTTTCCTCAGAACTTCATTTTTGGGTGTTGGTTGGGGAGGGGAGGCAGATATGGATGCTTGACTTTTTCTTTCATCCTTCATTTTTGCAGCTGGCATCTTCATAGCTTCTCTTTTAATGCTGTAGCTCATCTGAATAGTAGCTGTAAAGAAGGGGGCAGGGGGAGGGGGCAGGAAGCACAGTTCCATAATGCTCATTTTAGCTTATCATCAAACAGCAAAATGGATGAAACAGAAGCTTTTCTTTTTGCCATGTTCCCACTCTGGTATTTGTTGTGGCTTTTCCTTGAGCAGTGAAGCAGAAGAGCGTGGTTCTCATAGCAGCATCACAACAGCATCCATATGGTTATACAGTGCATGGTTAGTGATGCCCAGTGTATATCCACATACATGCCCACCCACAGCACTGCAGCTCCTTCCTCCATTGCCCTTGTCTGTCACTGCTCTCAGAAATAGTGATAGGTGATGTCCTTTGACTCCTTTGTGATACCCAGACAGGAAAAGGAGCACAGTAACAGCAAGAAACACAGCACTGTTAAACCTTTTAGATAAAGGGATGGCGGGATCTCAAGGACAGTGGGCAGTTGTCCTCTCCTCTCTTGTCCTTCACCAGGCTTCAGCCTCCAGTGAGTCCTTTTAAGTGGGGGAAGCTGGTCCAGCTGGTGAGGGATGCTGCAGCATAAGGCAGTGTTGGCACCAGTCAGGGCTGCTGCTCTCCAGCTCCCAGAGGAGGACTCCAGACCTTGGCTAAGACTCGCTCATCCCACTTGCTTTCAGGGATGTGAGTGTGCAGCAGAAAGGGAAGAGCAGGGAGAGGGGACAGAGCAACAGGCAGGTGCTGCAAGTGGGGCAGAGGGGCCGGGATATTAAGCAGCACAGAGTGGGGACAGGCTGTGTGCATGGGGTGGCACAGGGCAAGCCCAGGGTCAGAGCTGAAGATGCAGCAAGTGGGTCAGTGGGGAATTACTCTTGTGTGGCTCAGTACACTTTGATTTGCTCTGTCATATGGCTTTGGCATCCTGCTGTAGGCTGTGGGCTTTTTGCATGTTGCCCGTTGTTACTTGTAAGGTGATGCTGGGACAGCAGAGAGTCATTGAGCAGTTGATTCCCACAGAAGCCACAGCACAGAACAATACTTCATAGAAAGTTCATAGACCTTGTTATGGCTTTTATAACAGCTTTATCATGAAGGCATTGGACTATGTGTGTATACAGCAGCTGTGCTTGCATATGTGTGTGTATATATGTATGTTTATATATACACGTGGCATGTGAATATAAAGCATTTGTACACACAGAGAGAAAAGGGGGAAACTGCACAGGTAAGTGTGAGCTATCCCAGAGCAAATAAGCCTCAAGAGGTTCTTTCTGATGCTGCCATGCTGCTGCAGGAGCAAACCCAAAGGTAACAAGCAGAGCTTTGTAGTGTACCCACTGCCAGGCTTCCTGGGGAATGGGTTTATATAGCTAATGCATATGCACACGTTTAAAAGATGTTGATACAAAATATATCACTATGCCCATCTGCATATTTACTACTCTCTAAGAGTCTGCCAAAAAGAGGAATAGGCAAGGGTGGCTTTTTTTTCCTCTTCTTTAAAACAAACTATGCAGAAATGTTTACACTGGGTGGTAAATTCTGCTCCCAGAGTTGCCAAATAACCTGGAAGAGTAACTCGCACTTTGCTAGACTGGCTGGGTTTATAATAACACAGCTAAGGATGGAATTTTCTCCTGCATTTCATTTGAAAGATAAGTCAACAGGCTCAGTTTGGGATGGTAGAATGATAATCCAAGTACCTGTGTAGAAAATTGTTGTAGATTGCTTGATGCTTCAGCTCATTTTTGCCTCACTGGCTAGCACATAGCAAACATTGTCTTTCATATTTTTTCTCTGAACACAGATATAACATGTCATCCTCTTGATGACCCAGTAGCCACCACAACTAGGGAAGGGCCTGAATTTGTTCTACTTTGCGTTATGGCAGTTTGTCACTCCCATCAGCTGAAAGAACAGTCCCTGTGTCAGCGTGTCGTAGTGTCCTCGGAGGACAGCATTACCGGAGCTGTAACTTTGTGGCGTACTCAGGGGACTAAATTAAGACAAAGTTAATTCTGCATGCTCTACTTCTCCAAATTGCACTGCAGTTCCCTGCCTGTGTAGGGCTGGAGCAACACAGCAGCCCTCATTCCCAGAGCTCCACTGTGCTTTAGTGATTGCTCATTACGTGAGCACATATTCAAGCCGACCCTGCACAGGCGTGCTGAAGTTAAGCATATGCTTAGGCTTGGCTGGAACAAAGCCCTAGTGCTTGGCTCTCTTCAGGGGGTAAGCCCTCAGCCTATTTTACAAGCAGAATAATAGGTCACATTTCCAGCAATGGCTGTAAGAGGAACATCCAAAACAACCAGGGCTAGAAGTTTCTTTGCCTTAAGGAGGCGTCGCTGAGATGAAATAGCTGCACTAGAAACCACCTGTGGACCTGTGCCACCTCCAGCCTGTGCTGCTCTGTTTGGCACTGGGTGGGCACAGCAAACCCCCAGGGTTTGTCTCAGATTTGGCTGTGGCATGTGAGCCACCAGCATTTTGGGAAGTGATTGAATTGATGTCCTTGAAGGCTGGACCTTACTGCTGCGGCACCCAGCCAGATGTGCCCCATGGCCTTCACACTCTCCCTGAGACCCCACCAAGGGGTAGGGAACTAGAAACATAATGCAAAACTTGGGGCAAAACTCCAGCACTTTGGTTTTGGATTAAAAAAATGTTAATTTTAAGGCAAATTGTGTTTGAATTTCAAGATTTACATGTGGATTTCAAGGCCGTTTAGCAAAAACATCAGGAAAATTGTTAGGAGTGGCTCAAGGACACTTACAGTGGGGAATAAAGCAGCCTGGCTGCATTTGTTCTTTCTGCCTGC
Organism: Urocolius indicus; assembly: GCA_013401255.1. Lineage (NCBI taxonomy): Eukaryota > Metazoa > Chordata > Aves > Coliiformes > Coliidae > Urocolius > Urocolius indicus. The sequence goes on along the minus strand of WBNH01006829.1, from coordinate 32,505 downwards.
CCCCAATGACTCTTAGTAAGGTCATAAGAATATTTACAATGTGATTTTAAATACAGGGCAAATTTCTCTCTGAGCAGTTATTGTTTCCTGTAGTAGTCTGGCCTACTGAGAACCTCCCTCAGTTTCTTGAAATCAAGTGGTTGTTGTTGTTTAAAATCTGCTAGAAATTTTCAGTTGGGACAGAAATACATGTTCACCTAATGATATTACAGCTTTGTTTTGCACTACTGCATTCAAATTTAGGCAATCTGGATCCACTAACAGCATAAGTGGCATAGGGCCAGAGGAGGAGTGTAGAAGTTCATGACACTTTGCTTGCTCGTGATGTTGTACTTACAAGGATGCTTCCTGTACTAAAGACCTGGTTCTAGCAGGGTTTTTTGTCTCTTACTTGGATTAAAACCTTCCTCAGAAAAAAAAATGCTTCAGTGCTTCCAAATTGTTGTCCTTCCAAATTGTTGTCCTGTGGGAAGCTGCACAGCTGGGATTTGGAGGCCACTTGAGGTGAGTAGAAGTCTTAGAGGGCTCCTACTGGTCTCAGAGTCACAACCCAGGAGGCAGACTTTAACCCCAGACCATGTGGCATCCTTTAGAAGGACACCAGGGAGCCCTGATAGCCAGCCAGAGGCTTGACACCTTCAGGGGGGTCAATAGGGAATAAGAAAGAACAGGGGCTTACAGATTTTTGTTTTCATACCACTCCTCAGTTCCTGGACAACTCATTGACTGATCTTCTGTGGCTTGGTACTTTTGACCAGGAGAAGGCAGCTCATGCCAAGTGAATGCAGCAGGTTTTTGCACCAGATGTTTCTGGAAGCTGAGTGTTACCTGGCCTGCACTAGGCAGGACACTGATAGCAGGAGAATTTTCACTGGGATGATGATTCACCTTTTACTTCCAGGTCTTTTCAAAGTATCAGTTGATACCTTTGTGTAGTGGCCAAGAAGGAGGCTGTGCCTGCTGCTGGTCAGTAGTGAATGGCAGAGTTTGCAATACCCCCCTGTCTGTGTTCCCCTTGGAGCGAGGAGCCATTTCTGTGACACAGTGCCCAACATGCTGTACATCCTCAGCCTCCTCACCTTACCTGTCTGAATGCTGCAGCTTCTGTGGTCACAGGACCAAACATCACAGTCCTAAGTCACTTGGTGAACACCAAACAGCTGTGCCTGCATCCTGGAGCAAATCACTGCAGGGCACGCATCACCCAGCACTGCTACAGCAAAGGGGTGGCAGATTTCCTTTCTCTTCTGTTCAGGTTTTGAAGAGTCCTCAAAAATGCATGAGTGGTGGGACAGACATTGTGGTTCTGAACCCTTTCAGCCCTATGCCTGGCTGCCAGGCCATGAAATCCCAGCTATAAAGCTGGATTGTCTCTTCTCTGCTCTCCACAGGGGCCCTGGGGCAGAGTTGATCTCAGGGAGCTGCAGACCTGACAGTCTATTGCATGGGAGCACTTACTAATCCACCTCATTTAAAAAATGATGGCACTTCACATGGTGGCAGGTTTATCTTATTACAGTTTTCCTTTTGAATACAGCAAGGATTGACATTATGAAAGCAGAGTTGGCCTGTCTTCTCTCCCAAGTGAAGATAAATGGCATCATAAAAATCAGACATCATGTATCATATATGTTATAAATAATACCTGGGATTGAGGTAATAACTTAATTTTAAAGACACACATACACACAAATCCATACATCTACATCTCTCTCTTCTGTCATCTTTGATCATCTTACTAATTAAAAGGAGCCTGCTATACTATTTTTAGCCACACAGTCTCAGCCTAGCTGTTTAAACCACTGTAGTTTCCCATCTGCTTTAGAAATGATTTAATAATCAGATAGACAGAAGCTTAGTTTTTATAAGCTGAGATGATCCTTCAGGGCCAAGACTAGAAGTGAAATCTATTTTAATAAGTACATTTAGGGAAACCACTGCTGCTTTTGTCTTGCAAAGGAAGCCACCAAGTCTGTGGCTAGATTATGCTGCTGGCCACTTATATTTGATAAAGGGGAACATGAGGGAGTTCCTTTGTTGCATCTTGTGGCATCTGGAGTGTCATCTCTAAAAGTAGCATTGCTTACTCCAGCAATACCTGGTATTAAGCCTATGGACACCAGCCTTGGCAAGTACCTTCAAAAGAGAAACCCAGGCTGTGGTACTCATGCAGCTGAATTCAAACTGGTCCTAAAATTGCTGCATTCCAATGAAAGAATTTCTCCTGTAAGAAAAGCGATGTTAAAGTCTCCAGCTCAGTACCGAGGTGCTGACCCAGTGCTGAAGAAGATCTCTGTGTTTTATTCACAGCTCACATTTCTTCATGAACAAAAGGCATATAGAGCTTTTGAGAGGATCAGAGTTCTCAGTCTTTGGTTCTTTAAAGAACAAGAGAGTGGCCAGACCAGTGATCTATTTCTTATGCAGAATCTTCCTTCTGTCTGAGCCGACTGACGTGACACACTGTCAGTCGTCACGGGACTGAAAAAGCTCTTTTTACCTGAAGAAGGTCAAGAAGCTGTCTGTTGTGTATCACTTCCGCTGTCTTAGCACAGGGAGAGGAGAGTTGCACAACCTGAGAGAAGCAAGAGGCATTTGCTGGTCAGAACCTCTTGTGAAACTCAGCACAGGCAATGGCCAAGCCTGGCAGCTCCAGGCAAGTCCACAGCAGCCTCAACCAAAGAGTGCTGTGCAGGACTGGAGCTTGGGGACAAAGATGCAAATGCCAGACCCTGGATGGATATTGGAGTCTGTGGGAAATCCTTTTCCCTGTGTTTTCTTCTCTCTACTTTCTTCCTCAAGCTGTAGTGGCCCAGCACAGTGTATGTGGAGGCGTGATGCTTGCCCGTGGTAAGCTACAGACTGGATTTTCTCTTTCATCCTTACAATCTGTGAACTTAACAGGAAAGGGAGCCCTCCTGTCAAATCCTGGAGGAAATGTATGCAGTGAGACATAAAAAGACTCAGGAGATTTATTTCAATGTCATCATAACAGAAGACACCAGATAAAGAGAAGAAATATGGTGTGACAAGTATCAAGGGGTCAGGTATGAAGAAGCAGGGAGCTTTTCCCAGTGGTGAATTCAGCTTGGTGCAGAGAGAGAATAAGGTGAAGCAAGAGGGGGTCTGTGATGCAGCTGTGTGGGAAGTAGACTGTAGATAAAGGCTGTAAGGAGAAAAGATTTTTTTTCTAATGAGCTTTCTTTAAAGAATCCTGGATGTTCTGGATGGAACACTGTGTAGAGGACAACAAGTCAATGAAGACTGAACATTGTCTCAGTTCCCAGGCACAGGTGAATAAGTGAATCAACAGACTGGCCTGGCTTCATTAACCATAGCAGACAGAGACAGAGCTGCAGTAGGCAGAAGCTGGTAAGCAGTAACTGCTGTAGTCTTCATGTTAGCAGCAGGGTGGGTTTGTAGTGGATGTAGTTGTCATGTTCAGTGGCTGGGGTGCCTTCTGCCTGGAGCCTAAAACACTCTTCTCCTCCTCCCCTTAATGGTGCAAACTGGCATTTTCATGGTAACTCTTCCTCTGCTTTACTCTTCTAGTACCTTTTGGCTATTTTATACTGAACTAACCCTGGCTCAGGACTGTAACTGCATCCCAATTCAGGACCCAGTGAAACCCAAAGTCCCTCATTTTGTTTCAGTTCCACATGTATCTATTAATTCTCATAATACACCTATGAAAGCCTTGGTGTGTGCCCTGCCTGCCTGGCTGTCCCTTCCCAGTTGCTGTCAGCAATCTTCTCTTCCAGCTCTTTGTCATTACCCTTGTTCTTCCCTGCTGCTGCTTTCCCATCTTCCTAATCCTCAGCTTCATCCCTTGGCCCCTGCTACTGCCTTGCCTTGGTTTGTGTATCCTTTTGGTTTGTCTGCTGAAGCCACACTCTGACTGTCCTGGATGAGTATGGTGTTCCCACACATGAAATGTGTTGATGGGATCTTATCTTTCTCAGGTGAACTGTGTGATATTTGGCACAGCTGTGTGTCACTCTGATGTATTACAAATACTACCCATGAACATGGTGAGGAAAGCATAAGGCTGGAGGAAAAAAAAATGCTGCCTGCTATCATCAGGATTCTCTTTTTAACCAGTTCCTTGATCATTTCATACAACTGTCACATATTTACCAGCTTTCTCACTTTTCCTGGCTCTACCAGCTTGCATAAATAGCTAACAGCATTTGAGGGCATGGAAAGTATACATCACCTGCAATATAATATAGACAAAGGTTGAAGTCCTTATGGGTAGAGGATGGTGGTATAAAACCTGGAAGGTATAAAAAGGCGATGAAGTGGGTCTCAGAACAGACAGCCAGGAGGGAAAGAGACAGGAATAGGTGCCAATGTTTCTTAGATTTGGCACTGGGAAAAGATGTGAGGAAAGGGTTATTTTTATCTTTGGAAGATATTTTACTTAAAAGCAAACTCTTTGCTCCACTACTCCAGTGATTACCAACCACAGGCTTCTGCTGGGAAACAGGTACCTGCGTTACACAGGTGATGGAAAGCACCGGAACGTGCCCGAAGCGGGAGGGGATCCAGTCAACCTTTGCAACGTGTCTGATTGTTCTCTTGTGTGCAGTAACCAGTCCGTATTGGTACCTACCCTCTGCAGAAGACAGGGTGCATGGCCTGTGCAGTGCATGTACTGGTTACTGCCTGCTCCAGCGTGTCTGTTCCTGTGCCTCACCTGGAAAAGCTCTGGCAGTTTCATCAGCGGTGGGTTGTGCGTGTTGCACGGGTGCTGCATAGTCTGCTCTGTGTACAGAGGCTCCCTTAAAGGATAAGTATTCCTTATTTTGAGTGGATAAGTCATTCTTTACTGCCTCTCTTACAAACACCACCGTGTAGTACTGCTGGTGCAGAATGGCAGCTGCCTTCTGGCCCTGAGGTCGCTGCCTTCCACCGGTGGGTGAGTGATCCCTGTGTGGATGGTTTGTGAAGTGCTTTGGGATCCTTCTGGATGAAAGGCAGCCTTATGGAGCTCAGAGTATATTTACTATTCATTTACTGTCTTTTATTCCAGCCACACACAAAGTCTAGAAGATAAAACTCCGTATCTTCCCACTGCAGGCAGGTCTAGCTGCTAGCTGCAGATACCAAATCAGGACCTTAGCAAGGTGTTTGAGGGGGAGTGTTTGAGCAGAAGGCAAGCTTAGACTCTGCTGTGACTTCAGCCAAGCTTATTCTGATACTCCAAAGGGGTTTAGTATTTCAGTGGTGTTTAACTTTTCCTCTGACTGCAAGGTATTTACATATCTGGTCCCCAGTCCCATTGAAGGCAGTTAAACAGAGTCCATTGCACACAAAGGGAAGAACAGAATTGCACCCTGCCTGAGAGCTAGACCAAGGGCATTTTTTCAGGTGCTAGGAAAAACCCATTCTGCTACACCACTGAATACTGTGTGCAGTGATCTATCTGCACCTCTGTCTTCCCACTTTGGGGTGTATTTTTGGAGGGAAGGACAGGCCCTGGATTCATAGCCCAAGGTTTCCCACCTGACAGGGCTGTGGCTGAAGTGCCCTCCTGCAGTGTGGTAAGATTTAAGTAGTCTCTAAGCCGCTTCAACTCATGCCAAAATTGGCTGGAGCACATTGTCAGATGCCAGGAGCCCAGACTTCTCCAGAGCAGAACAGGATATTCCTCCCAGTGCCAGTGGAATGGTAGAGGAGAGCTCCAACCACTACAAAGCTGTCGTAGGAATGGGAGAGTATAAGACTTGTGTCAGCTCCTGGTTTGTGCCACACACAGTGGTGTGCTGATGTTTCTCCAAGCACAGGGCAATGCCTCACGTAGGAAGCACAGAAGGTCCCCACACAATAAAATGGGCACAGATGATGCTGATTTTAATTGGACTGTAGCCTGAACTGTGATATAAGCTGGAGGAGAAGAAAACCAGTATCAGGTGTAGAAACCTAACCCATGGTTGCTCAGCTTCCCTGCAGTCAGCAGTGACAGTGAGAAGCTCAGGTAACTTGTCAGTCAAGTGTTACAGAAGGAGTGGGACTCACTCTGCAGGAGTTTGGGGGTAAGTGGTGCCATTTGAGACCTTGCTGGTGAGAAAGGGTGAGCATCCTGCACAACAGGAGCAGCTGCTCCTTTGCTTACCCTCCATAGCCACTTTGCACCTCCTGGTTTCTCTCTGTGTCAGCCTGTTCAGTGGTGGTATTGTCCACCACATTTGATGTGTTAATTTATGTTATATATGTTCAGTTGACACGTCTGTGTTTATTTTGTGTTGAACTAAGTTATTTTCCTTTCTTGTTGATGTTTTTAACTCTGTTACGTATTTAACATGGTTCATTTATGTTACTTTATGTCTGCAATGAAGAAAGATCTAATAAAAAAAGAGGTTTTTTTTTAAATTACATGACAATACCATTTCACCCAAACCTGCAGTGTCATGTCAAATGGAAAGTCAACCATTGCTGGCAGGGCTGAGGCTCTGGCAAGCTCTTTCTTCAGAAGTTTGTGGGCAGGATCTTGTCTGCCCGCTGCCAAAGTTCTGCTGTACGTTAGGGAAAATGGAGGAAATCTGGCCAGAGCTCTGGTTGACAGCAGCAAACTAACCATGAGCCAGCAATGTGTCCTCATGGCCAAGAAGCCAATGGCATCCTGAGGGCATCAAGAAGAGTGTAGGCAGCAGGTTGAGGGAGGTTCTGCTCCCCCTCTGCTCTGCCCTGCTGAAAACTCATCTGGAGTGTCTAGTTCGGGGCTCCCCAGCTCAAGAGTGATAGAGAACTTCTGAAGAGAGTCCAGAGGAGGGCTGGAGGATCTCTCTCACAAGGAAAGGCTGCAGGACCAGAGAAGAGAAGACTGAGAGGAGACCTTGTCAACACTTAGAAATACCTAACAGGCGAGTGTCCAAAGGATGGGGTGAGTCTTTTTTTTCTGTGATGTCTGGTGACAGGACAAGGAGTGATGGGCACAAGCTGGAGCATGGGAAGTTCCCCTTGAGCATGAGAAACTTGTTTGGTGCTGAGGTGAGGGAGCCCTGGCGCAGGCTGCCCAGGGAGGGTGTGGAGGCTCCTTCTCTGGAGGTTCTCAAACCCACCTGGACATGTTCGTGTGTGACCTGATGGAGGGGAACCTGCTGTAGCAGGATTTTGGGCTGGATGAGCTCTGGAGCTCCCTTCCAACACCCACCATTCTGTGATTCTATGGGCCTTCCAGAGGGACAGGGCAGTCTCCTCAGGAGATGGCTTCTGGCTGGAGCAGACTGGGCAATAGGTGGGGAGAAGGACAGCTCTGAGTGCCCCAAGAGGGGCAGAAAGCAAGACATGGAGTCAGCCATAGCAGACAAACTTGTAAGCTGGTAAGTGGAGAGCATGGAAGTGAACAGTCAGCATGAAAGCACTTTGGTCTGTATGGACATGTCAAAAGTGGGGGGCTGTGCTGCTCTACCAGAAGTTCTGCACTGCAGCCACATAGCTCCCCACAGGAGAAATCCCACCTGGGTGTTCAGGTAGGTTGTGGACAGAGAGTGTGGGAGTGCTGGCTTGTGCATGCTGGTGGTTGTGGATGTCTGCATGCTGGGCACACCAGCTGCATTCTGTGCTGGGCAGAGCATGTTCATGTGTGAAACCACACAGGTACTGGCCAAAACTAAATCTTCTATTTAAAAATATTGCAAAAAGAGAGTTCACAGCTTTTGCCTTCTCTCTCAATTGTGCAAAGTGCTCCTTTTTGTAGATAAAGCAAAGAGCAAGATGGAAACTCCAGGGGCTCACACAGGAGGTTTGAAAGGAGTGGGGTTGTCTTTTTTGTGTCCAATCCTAGACCTTTTCCCCCCTCCTCCTTGGCTGCTTGCCTCTGTTAAATTGCTGAGTTCTGCTTCATTAAAATAATTGCTAATTGCATTTTACACTTCAGTTTAGTAGTAGCTCAGCAAAGGCTCAGTCATCAAAGATGCCAAGCATCTCCTGTGAGCTACAGGTTCATCTTCACCAGGCCTCAGGTAGAGCCCTAATGATCTGGTGCTCTGGCTGACATGCAGCCAAGCAATAGGATAAGCCACATACTTGGGAGTCAGGTTATGGGGAGCAGTGGCATGAGGTTTATTAATAATTCTTTAACATCTTCCTTAGGTTACTCCTAATTCAGATTTTACAGTGTCTCTAAAAACTGAGGCTCCTGTCCTGCAGGTGTTGAGGGAGGGAAAAGAAATCACTCATTCAGCTGCATAGAGGGCACTGGATATTACCTTAAACAAGATGTGGCCCAGCTGCACATGATCCTTGCCTGAAAGCCGTGTCACAGCTCAGCTGCTTGCAGGGAATGAGAGGGGAAGGGGGGGGGAAAATGCTTCCAACAAGACACACAACATATGTCCTACAACATATGCCCTACTGCTTGTGCTATGCTGTTTGAGAGACAACAGTCTGGGGTTTTAATTGTCTTTCATTAGTAGTGACAAATATTTTGCAACTGGACGACTGGGGTTGTCTTTACAAGCTTTTTGACCCCATGTAAAAAGTTGACTCCTTACATTTAATCTTGCCATAAGTTCTTCAGCATATGCATACAGCAGAGTAAAAGAAGCTCTGTAGTGTGCTGGGCTTGTAAATCATATGCTCTCCAAATCCCCTGCCAGCACAGCTTAGATGAGATTTCTCCTGGGAATAAGGCAGGAGTTGTTGATGTTTTCTTTCAGTGGGAAAAGGAGAAGTGTCATGGTGGCTGATGGTTTCATTGTTACAAAGACTAGTGGAAGGAAAAACAATCATTTGGTTGAACCTTCTTAAGGAAACTAGGTGTTCTTCATGCCAAACTTTCACAGCAGCACGTCAGAATTCCTCACTGCTGCTGCACCCTCTCAAGGGAGCTGTTGTGTGGGCTACACTTTGGCTTTTTCAGGCAGCTAGCACAAGTCTTTTGTGTCTCCTGATGGACTTTGTGCCTCAGAAGCCCTTGTGTCAGACATAGTGTGGCAGCAGGGCCAGGGCAGGGATTGTCCCCCTGTACTCGGCGCTGCTGAGGCTGAAGCTCGAGTGCTGGGTTCAGTTCTGGCCCCTCACTACAAGAAGGACATTGAGGGGCTGGAGCGTGTCCAGAGATGGGCACTGGAGCTGGGGAAGGGGCTGGAGCACAAGTGTGATGGGGAGCAGCTGAGGGAGCTGGGAGGGTTTAGCCTGGAGAAAAGGAGGCTGAGACATGATGTCTCTCTACAACTGCCTGACAGGAGCGTGTAGTGAGGTGCGAGTTGGTCTCTTCTCCAAAGTGTAATGAATGATGTGACAAAAGAAAATGGCCTAAAGTTGTACCAGAAGAGGTTGAGATTGGAGCTGAGGCAGCACTTTCTCCTTGAGAGGGTTGTCAGCCCCTGTGCCAGGCTGCCCAGGGAGTTGGGGCAGTGCCCATCCCTGGAGGGATCCCAAAGCCGTGGAGTTGAGGTGCCGAGGGCCACGGGGTAGTGATGGGCTTGGCAGGGTGAGGGGTGGGTTGAACTCTGCCATTTGGGTACCAAAGCTGAATGTTACACTTACTTACACCTCAGTGGTCTGGCTTGTAGCCAGAAATTTCATGGCATTAATCCCTCTGTGCAATTCCAGGGGTCCTTTTTGCCACGTGTCTTATCACAGGTGTGGACACAACAGCTGAGGATCCAGCATCACTGCCTGCTTCTAAGCTGTCTCAAACCCATATGTTTGCATCCTCCTGGGCAGCTTTTGCTTCTGGCAAACCCATGAGTGAGGTTTTTCCCTTTCTTGTCAGCTGCCCCCTCCCCTGAGTCCAGGCTGGCATTTCCCCTCTCCTGCTTTGAGCACGTGCACGTTGAAATCGGGGCTGGCTGTGGAACAGCGTGTGCTCCTCACCCCCGCTGGACCTTGGCACAGGGTGCTGGCACACCCCCAAACTGCCTGCCTCAGAGAAGATAACAAGGAGAACTGCTTGGTGCAGATTAGTTAGAGCCTGACTGAATAGTCATTATGCAAACCCAAGGCTTATTTGCTTGTTTGGTTTATTTTTTCCTAAGGAACTATCCAGATAGAGGTGAAAACTCACTTCCCCTCCCACCCTCCCCCCCCCAAACTCAGCCATGGTATTCTTCCAGAATCTAACATCCACATCTTTACTTTCTTTGTCTTCCTATAAATGAGATTCAGGAACTGCTCATTCCTTAGCACTCTTTCCTCTGGTATTCCTTAACAGCAGCAAAATGACAGCTGAGGTTGCAGCCCCCCCTGAGCACTACCATGTTGCCTTGGCCACTTCTTGGGGCAGTACTGGGCTGAGCTTCCCAGAAATGCATTTTAAAAGACTAACAATAACAATAATGGTATTAATTTGTTTTCTAGTGAAAGCAAGCATTTATGCCTTAAATGGCAGGAGTGCTAACATGTCTGCTGAGCTCTGGGAGGGAGCTGGTGCTTCCCAAGCCGTGCTGGGGGTGCACGTTCTGTTGTAGAGGTGGAGGAACCACAGAGCCGTGGGGACTGACAGTCCAAGTGACAACCAAGTGTTTCCAGCAGCATACTATAAGAAAAGGGCCAGATTGGGCTGTAGGTGTTTGTGCAGCTGAGCAAATTGTTTGGTAAAAGAGACACATCTGAGGTAATGAAATAACAGTTCTGGAGGGAACTGTTACATCCTCCTGGAACAGCCCTAAATGGGGAGATACTGGAGGGGAGAGGGGGGGAGGTTCTCAGAGTGCTAACTTGCTCAACAAGGCTTATTTCAAGTGACCTGGTGAATGTTACATTTCAGTTCTTCCTACATTTTCCCCATACAGTGTTTCCTCTGTTTCTTTTGCTCTTTCTGTGGCTCTTTCTTTCAAACAGCAATTAGTGAGACTTTCTGTTACGAAGGAAATTTTGGCTAAATATAGTAACACAGAGGAGGCTGTTGGAGAGCTGCTGGGTATTCCACAGCTCTGGTATTCCCTCAGTGTTTAGTCCAACCAAGACTTCTGGGTTTGGGTGTTTTTCTTTAAGAAAAACATCATTTTTCAAGAGGAAAGTGCATGAGAAGAAAACCCCCCAGCAACTGGTGCAACACCTGAAACTATTTATCACTGTTATGTGAGTAATTGCAAAGCCATCAGTGTCCCCTGTGGGGATGTACCCTTCCTACTGTCTACTGTCTACAGTGGAGAACACTGGCTGTAGGTCCTCCTTTGCTCCCAAAAGCAGGGCCTGGATGGCCTAAGCCATGGAAAGGATTTGGAAATGCAGGTGACCTTCTTTGAGGTCAGTGTCCCAGGGCACACAACCTTGAGTGACAGCTACCTGGACACAACTCCTCCTTGCTAAGCCACCTGCCTGGGCCAAAACTGCAGGTTCCTGAAGTGCTGAGGGCACACTCACCCCCATGACTTGACTTCTCGTGAGCCAGCAAAGTGTCCTCATGGCCAGAAAGACCAGTGATATTCTGGGGTGCCTGTGGATTGAGGGAGGTTCTGCTCCCCCTCTGCTCTGCCCTGGTGAGGCCTCATCTGGAGTCCTGTGTCCAGTTCTGGGCTCCCCAGCTCCAGAGGGACAGGGAATTGCTGGAGAGAGGCCAGTGCAGGGACACCAAGATGATCAGGGGACTGGAGCATCTTTCATACAAGGAAAGGCTGCAGGAACAGGCTGTTTAGGCTGGAGAAGACTGAGGGAGGACCTCATCAACATAAGTACTTAAAGAGTGGGTGTCAGGAGAGTGAGGCAACACGTCTTTCTTTTGTCTCCAGTGACAGGATAAAAGGTAATAGACATGAGATGGAACACAAAAAGTTCCACTTAAACACAAGGAGAGGCTTCTTTGGTGTTGAGGTGAGGGAGCCCTGGCCCAGGCTGCCCAGGGAGGGTGTGGAGGCTCCTTCTCTGCAGGTTTCCAAACCCATCTGGCCACATTCCCGTGTGACCTCATGGAGGGGAACCTACTTTAGCAGAGGCTTGGGCTGGATGAGCTCAAGAGACTCCCTTCCAACCCCCACCACTCTGTGGGAAGACTCCTGCCTCATGAAGCCCAAGCATCTCACAGCATCACTCATGCCTCTGGGTCTCTTCTGTCTGTCTGTCTGTTTGTCTGTCTGTCCCTCCCTGCAGGGAAAGTCTCTGGCAAGCAAGCGCCTCACGGGCCTGATGCAATCCTCCTGACAGCTCCAGCCGACTGCCCCACGGGAGAGACAGCCGGGAGCCCTGCCGGGGACGGGGCATTTCGGGGTCCCCACGAGGCAGAGAGCCCGGGCAGGGCCAAGCAGAGAGAGAGCCACAGGCCAGGGAGCATCTCTCCTCCCAGTTTATGCCGGCACTCTCCTACCTGCAGAGCTTTGTAAGGACACTGAGATACTTTTGTTTCCCAGCGGGTTTTGCAGGAGCACAACTTCACTGTATGCAGAAGATGGACAAGGCAGGGGCTTGCTGTCTTGTTATTAAAGGAAACAGACCTAACCATGACTTGGAGAAAGAAGAGCTGAGGGAGATCAGTGTTTTTTTCTTCATCTCTTCTCTCCCTGGCACAGCCACGGCTGTCAGAGATGGCAATGCAGTCTTGCTCCGTTTCATGTGGCCACCTGGATCCAGTAAAATACCTGCTGGAAGCTGCTTCTCCTCCTCACAAAAAATCTCAACTGCATTTCTCCTGCAGATTCATTGACTTTTAACTTTGTTTTTCTTTCCTACGTCTCTCCTCCTTTAAAGCAATGAGAAAACAAAAGGGGCGAGGGGGGGGATGGATAATGTTTAAGTTCATCACTCACTGTCCTTCCAACAGCATGTAGCATGTCCAGAGGTGATGATCAGATCCTCAGCTGAAGTCAGGAGGGTGTTGAGTGGTTTTCATCACCTGAGGATCTGCCCCATTGAGTCAGACTCTGATGGTGGTGCAGACCCTCAGCCGTCGTTGGAATTGCTCTGCATGTGCGTGTAGTGCAAACGTGGTCAAGGCTGTGCCTGATGCTCAAACAGTCCTGTTGTAGATGTGTAATGCACACACACACACACACACACAGAGATATTTAACAGTGAGCTGTTTTTTATTGTATTTGATTTTTCTATTTATTTAAGGTTTTGCATACTTAATGATGGATGTTCAAGCTTTACTCCAAGTAGGTGGAATTGGACTCCAGCTCCAAGCACAGAGGGCCAAAATCTGCTCACATGTACACAGGGAAAGGCAACTCTTGATGTAGGCAGGTGTCAAAATTCATTCTACAGCAAGGAAGGCATTGATGGAGATGGGAAGCAGCAGTGTGTGAATGGGGAGGGTGCCAAGTAACCCTTTCCAAGCAGCAGTGCACCTGGCTCTGATCTGATGCTCAGATAACTGACTCGATTGAGATGCACCACTGGAAGTGGGAGAATGTACCACTGGAGGAAATGAGCTTCCACTGAGACTCACCTGACCTACAGCCCATGAATACGACTGCAAGATGTGATCCAGCAGCTTGTTTAAAACTGTTGAGAGGAAGAAGGACAGAACTGAAGTGACTTCACTTAAAAGCCCCACCTATCCTAGCAGCAGATAGCAAAATGGACTGCACTCACACACAGCATATTGCCTATAGAGAAAAATGGCAAGACTCAGTTGACTTAGTGCCACGAAACCTCTTGTATTTTGCAAGCACTTCAAATCCGAAGCATATGTGTGTGAAACTAGACATTTCTGGATCTTCTTCACTCATGCCAAGGCAAATTGGCTTTTTGTGCAGGTGGTAGAGATTGCTGTGCAGCCACAAGTCTGCATTCCTACCTAGGCAAAAGCAGCTAGTTAAGTAGCCAGCTGGCTATCGACAATACTCACTTCTGAGGCAAGTATTACTCTAGTATCTAAGATCTATGTATGCACAAAAATTTCAAGCCAGCATAATTTCTGTCAGAAAAAAAAGGGACTTTCCCTCTTTACCCATGACATTTCTCATTTTGATACCTCTGTTTTATGGGGTTTGGGGTTTTTTGCTGTCCAGAAAGCTCCCAGTTATCATTTCTTTTCCCTGAAATTGATTCCTAAGACCCTCCACACCTGCATGAATGTACAGCAGAATATTCGATACGATATTTGTTCTTTGCACAGCCCTGTTCCCACAGACAGCCTGTTGAGGTCTTTCAGCCCAACCATCATGGATGTGCCTGTACATTCATGGAGAGGGAGGCAGGTCCCGCCTCTGAAGGGGATGTTTGGTACATTCTAGCTGCCCTTGCAGGACCCATTTATCCTCTGTTGCTCACCCAGCCAAAAGGGCCACTGGGGTAATAGTGAGTCCTTGTGTAACAGGCCCATTTGTCCATTCACACACATCCATACGTGTCCTGTGGCCCAAGGAAGATGCAGGAATCTTAGAGCTTTGTCAATGGTGTTTTTATCTGTGTCCAGCCCTCCATTAGCATACATCTGTAAACCAACCCCTGCTCACACCCCCAAGCTACTCTCTAGGCTGAGGCATGTCCCACAGGAGAGAGATGTATCCTGTGAACACCCAAACTGCTCTGCAGAGCATTCATGAGTGGGATGTACACATAAAGCATGAAACTGGTGTGTAGCAAAGAGTGGAGACGGCAAAGTGTTACCTGGGGAGCGTGTCTTTGCTTTGCACTGAGTTCCTGACTCTGGACATGTCTTCTGGGGAGGAAAAGGATGAAGTGTCTCCATGGAGGTACTCCTCAGTGTCACCCAGCATGGGGGGCACACATGGGCAGGAGCAGAGGTTGCTGGCAGGTGCATGGGAGAGGTGGAATTCGGTTTGTGGTCTGTGCAGGGAGCGTCAACGCCAGACTTTAACTGGGCCTGCTCTGCCTCTCTTCCCCCTCCTGCAGGACGGTCATGTTGGCTGCCTCAGTGTTTTGCCTGTGGGGAATATGTTGTGTTTGAACAGTTGAGTGCACGAAGGGAATTTTTCCCGAGCCAGAGAGCGTGCATATGGGCATACATCAGGGGGCCTGGATGCTGAACAGCTTGCCATTCACATGCACACTCCTGCAAGCTAATCTGCTCAGTAATGGCTAGCTGAGCGGACAGAGTGCGTGTTCTCTGGAGAGAAGAAAGCTCTGCTCCTCATTGCCAGACTAAACTTCTCTAAAACAAACATGAGAGTAGACAAAGCCTCCTCCTGGGAACACATTATCAACTGCTCCTCCTGTGTCTTTCGACTTTCCCACGTGATGCTGCCGATGTGTAACTACTTCCAGGTGAACCGCATCCTTCAATTATTGCTCTTTAAATGACGTTGCTTATTCCAGGTGATGCTGCTCTTGTAACCTCACCAGCATCCCATTGAGTGTTGCAAGCAGTTAATCCACTGCTTTATAAAGCATCCCATGTCTTCCAGCTACCTCATCCTGAAGATGACGTAGGCAATCAGCTTTCCACCTCTATTTATGTTCTGAATGGTATTGTTTCAAGGAAAGGCGGTCTGGAAAGCTTTTACAATGTTTATCCCGTGCCAGCTAGCTACAAAGCTTCCCATCCTTACAGGGCTATGGCTGTGAAATATGGCTGTACACTGTTACTTGGATAATAAGAGTATCCAGTGGCTATTGTGGTGAAATGGCACCAGGACAAGCACTGGAAAGGTTCACCCAGCCCAGTGCAGACAGCACGAGGCCAAAGCAAACGGATTTGTGTACTCTCAGCACGACTTGGAGCGAAGATCCCATAGAGTACTGTAACAAAATGGCAGCAGGGCAGTAAACTGACATCATAATGCCAGGATCAATGTAGCAATAAGGTAACACAGGCTTCTGTAAAGTAGCATTTTTGCCCATGCAGCAATAAGACACGAGAGGAGGCTGCAGTACATCAGCTTGGGGAATCGGGCAGTGACAACGGCATGCAGGGTGGTACCCGGGTACCAAGCACTGCAGCAATACAGATCACACAAGGTTATCCTAGTCACAGGTTACTCCAGTAACAGCACCACCATGCACTGTAAAGTTTTTACCAGGATGCTTCCATGCTGCAGTCCAAATCCTTTGCGAGGGGTGGCAGGCAGGCCACGAAGAGCAAACACACCCCGGTTGGGAGTGCAAAACCTGAGTCCGCTTTCTGCACCGCTAACCCCAGCTCTGGAGTGATCTCAGCAATACCAGGCCTATCACTCTCTGCTTACAAGGAAGCTTCCTTCATCCAGTCTCTCATTCCTAGCCTGAAAATGCAAAATTGACTCCTTGTCTCTTCAGACAACGTCACAGACTGTGGTAAAGTCATTGTGTTAGTCCTTACTCAGGTGAAAGCCCGGTGATTGCAGCGGGTCCTTCGCCTTGGGAAGGATTTGGCACTCTCAGCTTCTGGCGTGGGTGATGCTTTTAGCCTACAATGATTTCTGTTTCGGGGTTGGGGGAAGGGGGAAACCCAAGTACAGAACATCTGACTGTAAGAGTCCGTTTCCTGAAATGCACAAATAAATTGAGCATCCTGGAAAAGTCAAAGCAACAAGAAGCAAATGTGGTCTGTCCGTACAGCTCCCGTGCTCGTCCTGCTGGAATCCTGCATGCATCCGTGGGCAGGGCTTGCCCTAACCCTCTTCTCAGTGCCTCCAGCTGAGTGACAGAAGCAGTGTGTCTTCTCCAGGTTTATTTTTTTTCATGGCATCATCTTATGTCTTGCTTTTCCTTTCTTTCATTTTGACCTCCCTTCTATGTGAAATGTCCTGAGGGGAGGGAAAATAAAGAACGGATCAGTTTGCCATAACACAATCTGCAGCACGGTGGGCAAAGAATAGGTGTTTTTGTACCCTTGAGTAGGAGGGTAAAGCATGCTGGAAAATAACCAGTTATACTCAGTAATCATCAGGCATAAAGGTTTAGCCAAAGCATCTATGTCAACAGCAGCAGGGCTCGATAATGAGATGGTCTCCTGGGAAAAGGATGTAAATAGGGCACTGCTGCAGAGTCCTGACTAGCAGGAGCAGCTCACAGCTGGCTCTGCTTCCTTCAACCAGTCCCAGGAGAGAGAAATTGACTTGCCACATCTTTCTGACCCTTTGCACAACAGCTTTTGCCATCCCTTTATGTGGCTTCCTCTGTCTCTTAACCGACTGCCTTCGAGTTTCGGAGCAGCGCTCTGATACGCTTTGCCTCGCCTCTTGCCTTCAGCTCCTTGGCTTGCTCTTATTGTGGCTTAATGATTAAGCAGGATTATTAAAGCAAAGCTCACAGTAGGGTAAGATAGGCCAGGCTATCATGATTCCTCCATTTAAGCTGGGAGCCATTTTTTTCAGCTTCTCCATGCTGTTTGTGACCTGAGTCAGAGAACAAGCGCAGCAGCTGCTCAGCAGCACAGCGACCTGGGGAACAATTCCCTATCTTCGTGCCCATACGGACTTTGAACTTACTGGTGAGGAGAAATGCTTTGTAGTGAGAAAAGTAATCTCACAGCAGGGCAGAGACAGACCTGAGCAACTTTTTTCATGCGATACAGATGGTTTGGGTTTTTTTTTTCTTGCCTTTGCCAGCCCCTAGCATCTGCAAAGCTGGCAGCTGAGAGCCAGCAGCCCTTCTAATCCTGCTGCTAAGCATTGGGAAACAGGCTTTGCAAGGGCTACCTTTGCGTGGCAATGCTATTACTTGAAGCCTTTGCATGTGAATTCATGGCTCTTGCCACAAATGTCGGGGTGGTTGCCCCAACTGTGGATTCAACCCACACAGAGGGGCGATGTTAGTGGGCAGAATTTAGGGAGCAGTTTGCAGGGACTCAACTGAGTTGGTCATGAAGGCATCTAATGCTGTTTGAGAATGTCATCCACCCACCTGACAGCAATAACACTCCAGTTACCAGTGCATTCCTGTTTGGGGACCTGGAATATAACCCTGAAACAGAGGCCAACTCTCAGTGGGCCATGGCATTGATCACAGAATCTCACTGAATCACAGAATCTTAAGGGTTGGAAGGGAACCTGGAAAGCTCATCCAGTGCAACTCCCCTGCCAGAGCAGCACCACTTAGAGTAGGTCACACAGGGACTCATCCAGCTGGGTTGGAATGTCTCCAGAGAAGGAGCCTCCACAGCCCATCTGGGCAGCCCCTGCCAGTGCTCCCTCACCTCAACAGGGAAGTTTTCTTTGAAACCTCTTCTGTTCCAGCTTATCCCTGCTGCCCCTTGTCCTATCACTGAGCACAGCCTGGCTCCAGCCTCCTCACACCCACCCTTTATGTATCTGTAAACATGAATGAGGTCACCCCCTCGGTCTCCTCCAAGCTCCAGAGCCCCAGCTCCCTCAGCCTTTCGTCACATGGAAGATGCTTCACTCTTTTCATCATCTTTGTGTCCCTGTGCTGAACTCTCTCCAGCAGCTCCCATATCCTTGTCAAGGTTTCCCACATCCATCTCTGTACAGGTTATTCCCAGCTCAAGAGGGACAGGGAACTGCTGGAGAGAGGCCAGGTCAGGGCTACCAAGACGATCAGGTGACTGGAGCATCTTCCTTATGAGGAATGGCTGCAGGACCTGGGGCTGTTTAGTCCGGAGAAAGCTGAGGAGGGACCTTATCAATGCTGATTAAGACCTAGATAGTGGATATCAAGAGGATAGGATGAGTATTTTTTTTTCTCTAGCACCCAGTGACAGGACAAGAGGTAACAAGCACAAGCTGGAACACAAACAGTTCCACTTAAACACAAGGAGAAGCTTGTTTGGTGCTGAGGTGAGGGAGCCCTGGCCCAGGCTGCCCAGGGAGGGTGTGGAAGCTCCTGCCCTGCAGGTTTCCAAACCCACCTGGACACGTTCCTGTGTGACCTCATGGAGGGGAACCTGCTTTGGCAGGGGATTGGGCTGGATGAGCTAGAGAGAGATTCCCCTCCAACCCCCACCATTCTGTGATCTTGTGACTGTGATCCTGTGCCACCCCATATTGCACTGGTAGAACAGCCAGGGCAGAGGAGAGGGGGAGAAGCATCCCCTTGCCTGAACCCTCCCAGCACAGCAGGGACGTGTCACTGCTGCAGAGTATTTTTGGCCTCGCACAGGCGTGGAGGCTGCTCAGGATTTCAACTGTGGAGCCCTGCAGGCAGGGCTGGGAGCCAGCTGGCCAGTGCCAGGGCACAGCTGCACCCGCTGCGGGGAGCGGCCAGGTCGCTGCTGCTGGGGCTGCAGGCAGCAGGAGCCTGCCTGCCACAGCCTGTGCTGAGGAAGGGGGAGGGGGGGGGTTAACCCTTCTGCAGGCACCTTCCAGCTTTTGCAAGCAGTGAAAACAAAGGCTTGAAAGCTCTGTCAAATGCCAGCGGGGGCATTGAAGCCACCTGGTTCCCCTCAGCCCACGTCTGTGCTGCTGTCAGCCACCGCTCTCCTCTGTGACCCTCATCCCTTCCCCCAGCACCAGCACTCCGTGAAGGGCTCTGCTCCTCCAAGCAAGCTGGGAAGGAACTGGATGAGCTGCCTCAAGACCTATGACTGACCACAGAGCTCAGGTTTGAAGGGTCACAGATCTGAGAGCAGCTCAAACTCTCCTCTACAGCCCGATCAGCCCACGCACGCCTGTGCAAGTGAAGCTGCTGAGCCACAAGCCATGACCTGACCACCAGCAGCCCCACTCCCAGGGCTGTGCTGCTTCCCAGACCCACCTGTGACCCCCCCCCACACACACACTGCCAGCTCAGGGCCACTGGGCTCAGCACGGTTACATGCTTTTGTCCTTCAGAGCATCTCTGTTTCCTCTGTGTCATTTGTCTCTGCTGGTTTTGAAGCAAGGGGCCAGTACAAAGCAGAGAAACTGCTGCCTTCATCAACCAGACCCTTCCCTGGGAACCAGACTGAGGGAGCTGCCACGTGCAGTCCTTTGTCCTGCAGGACAGGCTGAATTGCTTTGCTTATTTACCTTCCAGCCACCTTGCAGCTCTGCTCAGCAGCAGAGCATGGGTGCTGCTCCTCCCTGTGTCAGAGTGCCCACGCCACATTGCCGTTACACCGCATCTCCCCTGCGCCCCGTGGCTGCAGCACCTGTGGGTCTCAGCTGCCTTCCCTCCTCTTAGAAAGGCTGGTTTGTGCAGTTCATGAAGGGGGTCTGTCAAACTGACATTTCCCTTCTCCGGCTGGCTGAGGAATCGCTCCTCAGGGAAGGAATCACTCCTCAGGGCTACTGTGTGCGAGGCTCCTGAGCTCTGTGTCTGCTCTGCACTTACAGATATGGAGAGGGGCATGTGTGCATGGGTTTGGACTCAGGCCTCTTTGAATCTCAGCCCCCCACAGCACAATTGATCCTGGGAGCAGGACTGGCACATCCTATAAGCTCAGCTAAAGCAAGTTTGAGGCCATTGTGTCACCTTTGGGACAGCTGAGATCTCTGACACGATTGTCTAGATGTGCATGTGTCAGGGCAGCTGCATCGTTGTTTATAGAGATAGGAGCAAGGAAAGCCTCAGGCCCTTCCCTCAGTTGATTCCAAACCCACCTGGATGAGTTCCTGTGTGACCTACTCTAGATGGTCCTGCTCTGGCAGGGAGTTGCACTGGATGAGCTTTCAAGGTCCCTTCCAGCCCTTGAGATTCTGCTGATACGAGGTGTTAGATTCTCCATACGGAGGCACAGAGAGGTTTTAGGCATGGTCTAGCCAATTTAAGCTAGCTAGAGCTTTACACAGTCTGGAAAAGCCTTGTCTTGCAAGGATCTGCTATTTTACAAGTAGCATTTCAAGGCCAGCCCTGCTCATACACACACAGGGCCCACAGATGGGAAGAGCCCATCTTTCTCTGCTCAGTGGGATGGATCATCTGCTGTGGGCCACCTGCGAACAGCAAGCCCTGTCCTGTAGCCAAACCCCTGAGCTTCTGCATGTCAGGCATTTGGGGTAAGTAGCTACCCTGCCCAAAATGCCTGTCCCCCTGTGATGACCTGCTTCTGGGCACACAGCCCTTTTGCCTCCTCCTCCACAAACCAGCCCCTGCAGCCAAAAGCAAGCAGAGCTTAGCTGCCTTCTCACATCCTTTAATTAGAGAGCTGTCAGAGGCTTATGGAAAGCAGTACAGCAAACCAAAGGCTTCTGAAACATGGAAGTAATGGCAAGAGCTGTCCTAGAGCTGCCTGCACCAAACAGGAGACAAAACTGGCTCTGTGGGCTTTCTCTGTCTCACCCAGGGCATTATTGTCCTGATGAACACAGTGGCACTTTTGCATCTATCACAGTGGTTGGGGTATGACCTTTCAGCTCATCTGCCAGGGCTCTGAGGGAATGATGTGCCCTGCTTGCAGGTGAAGTGTTCTTCTCTTGGCTCCTTGCCTGGCTGTTGGACATGGCTGCAGCCCAGCCCTCCTTCCCTGACTTTTTCTCTTCCAACCAAACAAGCAGTTCCCAGTAAACAGTCAAGTTATTCTATTGAGGTGATCCTGCCCTCAGTGTCTCTTTGTTTCTGGAGAGTCTTCAGCAACTGGAGTTGCAGAGTATACACAGAGCACCACAGTCCCCATGTCAGATGAAAGGGCAGCCCAAACGGAGAAGGAGGACAAGACACAAAGCTCTGTTTGCATTCATCTCTGGCATGATGGATACCCCCTTCCTGGAAGCAGCCCTGGCATAAATAAAGCAAGTAAAAGCTTTTGTGCAAGAACTCCTTTCACTACCAACAGTCACAGACTTCCAGGTAATAAAAGACCTGGCAGCTCATCTTGCATTGCTCCCTGTAATCAGCAGCCTTTCCCCAGATGCATATGCACCAAAGTTGCTTTATCTAGCACACCTCTGAAATCTTCAGGGCTGAGACCTTAGCAGATGCCCTCAGAAACACTTTGTGGTTTTCATACTTGAAGCATTCTTACTGCAAAGGAATAAAAGCCAAACCTCTGATGTACAACATAAAAAGCCATCGCTAAGCCTAGAAACAGAGAGAGCCAACTGCAGGCCACAAAGAGCAAAAGTGTTCAGCACTGTACATTCTTTCCCCCCTCCACCTCCTCCCAAGTATTTCCCTTCATGTATTGGTTTGCATCATCTCGAGCTTACTGCACTTTGCATCAGCCTCCCCTCTCCATCACAACACAGTGTGGACTACCAGGCATTTGAGTGAGGCATCGTGGCAAAGCACACACGTGTGTCACACACACTGTGGTGTAACATAGCTGTGAAATCTATTTACTGCACGTCTTTGACCACTTCACCTACCTTCATCCCACGCTGCCATCTGTTGTGTGGCTACCACCCTTTCCTCCATCCACTCTCCTCAGTACCTGTGGAGGGCAGCCAGGAAAATGGTTCCTCCTTTCTCCTTGCCAAATTTGAGATTTCAGTTGCAAATTCACCCGAGCAGGAGTGCCAAGGGGAGACAGAGCCCATGCCAAAGCCACTCCAGCTTTCCTGTTGGGCACATGTTCAATTCTGTCACAGTAGCTGAAAAGATGAGCTGACTCCCATCAGAGAAGGGTTGTGCACAGCACCAGCACTTGTGCTCAGTCCAGGGAGGGCAGATCATCAAAGGCTTTAAAATCTGTAGGATCAGAAAACAATCTCATTATTGACATGCCTGACAGTCTCAAAAGCCTCATGCACCTGGCTGCAGTGAGGGAAGGAAGGTCTTTCTGAAAACAATTACAATAGAATGCATTAAACCCACCTAGATTCCTTCTGGAACTGTTTTCCTCCCTAAACAGGCTTTCATAATATCCATGGGGCTTTTCTGGTTGGCATGTCATGCAGCCATCCTGCAATCATGCCTGTACAACACTGTACCATCGTGTCTGGTCAATACATACATATGCTCAAGCAGACATTTTCCAAGTAGGGCTTTCTAAAGCACAAGTTCCCCCTAAAAGAAGGCAAATGTGTTGTTTAACTATGGTATGCCCCGTGAGTGCTCATATCTGGAGATGATGCTATGTGCTCCCCTCAGTGCTGTACTAACACTGCAGCCAGGCAGGAGACATAGCTGAGATTCCCAGCCTGCTCCCTGTGACTCATCCCAGCTGAGCTTTTGTTTGGGAGTGCACTTCAAATGATCCAATTCGCTCCTTGCCCTGAAGGACCAGAGGAGCACCCGCCTCAGCCGAGTCTCTGCTGCCAATAAAGGTGGCAGAAGGAGCAGGGTTTGACCTGGTTCAATGGGGCTTCATCCTAGCAGGGCTGAAGCAGACACTCCACAGAGGCTGATGGAAGATTCCCACAGGAGAGGAGGTTGAGAGGTCCCAGCGAGCCCCCTTCCCACTCTTTCCATCCCCATCCTTGGAGGCAAGGATGCAGTTGATGAGCTGGTGACTCAGAAAACTCCTTTGATCTTCCTGGCCTGCTGCCCTCCCACCCTCTCAGCTCCCCTGAGGCTGCTGAGCTCTTGTGTGTGTAAATCATGGCCATTACCTCCTGCCTCTCCAGCACGCTTGGATAATGGCCTGGAACACAGGATCATTTCTCTAAGATAGCACTTGCATCAGGGATGCAATTTATGATTGTGATGGAGAGGGAGGGATATCATCATCCACACCAGCCACTATGGCAGTTGAGAACAGGGGCAGAGCTCACGGTGTTAACCTCAAACGGGCTGAAAGTGACCTGTCCCTGCCTCAGCCCAATCCTGAGAGGTCACAAAGCCCCTCAGGGGCCAGCTGGGCCAGGCTCCCCTTGCTTTGAGGTTTTTACAGGCAGCTTCAAAGCAGGGTACAGACTGTGGGTGGGCTCAGCAGAGGGGTGAATTTGCTCCCAACAGGAAGCATTTCTCTCCCCCCTTGGCTAAACTGTACATTGAAAAGCAAGTACAAACTGCAACTGGCTGTTTTCAGCAGCCACATGCCAAAGAAGTGTCAAAGGCTGTGACACCAGGCAGAAGCAGTGCCCAATATTAGAGAGGTGGCAAATTAGTTTCTGTTAGCCTATGAACCTGTCATTCCTGGGCTAAGATGCCTTTGACTAATTCCACCTCTTCTTTTGCCTTAAGAAATTGCCTGCAAGTGGATTGCAGCAGCTCCCAGACTTATCCACTGTTATTTCAACATACTTAACAAATATTTACTTCCCAGAAAGCTATTCCTGGAGAACTTCTTGATCTGCAGCATGTTCACAGAGCAATTGCCAGTGGCACTGGATAGCTGGCAGTCTTCAGTTTGGCTTGGGCATTGTAGGTCACCTGCCACCCCAAAAAATACAGACACCAGTCTTACAGTTGAGTTTGCTCAGTATTTCCTCTGATATTGTCTTACTTTGACCGGTTCCAGAGATATTCCTCTAACTCCAATCATTCCTGGAAAGAAAAGGGGTGTGGAAACAGCCAAAGCTAGGTAATTGTTCACTTCCATGCTGAAAACCCATAGCCAGTGACAGTGACATAGTGACACTGGCTGTGCTCTGGACACAGGGTATGGACAGGGTTGTATCCAGCTGCAGCGACAGTATTTATGCAACTAAAACTTGCATGGAAGTTGTAACAGTCTCCTTGTTTGGGCCAAATCAGCAAGCCTGTGTTTCAGCCTTGCCACCCAGGTGGTTTTTCATTTGGACAGATAATAATTGTATCTTCAGGCTACTAGAAAGAACCAATCCCTAATTAAAAGGCTGCTAGTTTTAATGTACATGGGGAAGGCCTACCCACTCCTCTTAAAGCTATACCATACATCAAACAACATCTCATTGCCACTGGCTAGCTCTTGGTTTCCTCTCAGAAAGCTGGCATCACTCCAGCACTCACCGTTTTGAGGAGGCAAACAGCAACTGTTGTCTCCGCTGGACTATACGGAAGATGGGGTTGATTGTTTCTGAATTAAAAAAAAAAGACCCAACCCAACCCAAAAAAGCCCAAACACATCCTTCTGTTAACAACCAGCAATGTGAACAACCAGCAATGTGTTAATGACTTCAACATCTTATCCCATCCATCCATCCTCTGCTTCAGCTGAGGACAGGCACTTGGGGAGGAAAGGGACCTTTTTCTCCCAGCATCTTGAGTAAAAGCATGTTGTTCCTTAACTTCCTTTGGAATTAACTCTGTGCTTGTGTCTTAATGCATTTGTGTGTCAGGCTAAGAGTCATTTTGAAGCTATCTACAAGGGCTGCTCCTGTTTTACTGGAGCAGCCACAATGAACTGACTTTTGCTTTGTGATCAGTGTGTATTCCCCATTGTTCCAACGTTCATTAATGGGAGATGGACACAGTTTTAATTAGGTTTGTGCTGAACCAGCAGCTGAGCTCTTGATATTGTGATGAAGTTTCAAACGAAAGGCTGAGACCCATGGCCCTTCCCTGGCAGAGCTTCTGAAGGCTGACCTAGACCTGCTTGGACATGGTAAATCCTTTGGTTAGTACAGACCTACAGCCCTACCCCACTTACCTAGCCTCAGCTGTGCATGGCCCAGCACAGCCTTTTCTCCTCCCTGTAATCACAAATGGATGTGTTCTTTGTCTTAGTCTCTATGTATTCCTGCTGTAAACTGGGAGAGCTTTCACAGAGGCCTCAGCAGAAGGCCACCAGGCTACAATGGCTGTGGCATGGTGAAGATGGCTTGTTTGTCAATGTGAAGGATACAACCTACACAGGACAAAGTGGGAGGAGGCAGTAGACCTAGAGTGACCAAAACCAAAACCCATGGAAGCAGAACTTCTGTCTCTCAGGACAGGCCTTGGCAGGTGGGGAAGCAGCAGTGTGATCCCCTCCCCTGCCCCAATGAAACGTTAAGCAGCAGGTAAAATCACAGAGTTAATGGTGATGAGTTTCCTTAGCAGTGAAGGCAACATGTCTACCTGAAGTTTCCCTTGCCCTGAGCTTGCTGGAGGACTTGCCTCAGCTGCATGTTGAGCTGGAGCAAACACTGGTCACTCCTGCTTTGTGACATATTGACCAGTAGGTAGAACCAAAACGGTAAATCCTCCTCTAAATACCAGGGAAGGTGTCCCCCAGTCCCCATGTCGCTGGTCCCTACCTGGAGATGGTGCTGGCTCCTGGCTCTTCAATATCTCCAGGTCTGGGCACTCCCCCAGCTCCCTGGGCAGCCTGGCACAGGGGCTGACACCCCTCTCAGGGAAACAGTTCTGCCTCAGCTCCAATCTCAACCTCCCCTGGGGCAACTCCAGCCCATTTCCTCTTGTCCCATCACTTGTGACCTGGGAGAAGAGGCTGACCCTCACCTTGCTACAACCTCCTGTCAGGGAGCTGCAGAGTAGAACCACTGCAAACAAAAAGCTGCGTGTTATTTCTGATGTCCTTCAGGTTATTCTATTAGAGGGATATAGCAGCACTTCACCTACTCCTGCTTGGAGGCTGATGGACACAGATTGAGAGAACTCCTCCGAATAAGTGGCACTGATTTCCAAAGAGGTGCAAGAGATCAATTCAACCCTAAAGCCAATTTCTGTCATTGGCACTGCTCATGCAAAAAAAAAAAAACAAACCTGCCAGATTTCACCACCTTTCACACACACACACCCCACCAGCAAGCCCCCCCCCTCCCCAAATCACAAACATAAGCTGACAAATCATGTGAGGAGCTGTGCAGAAAGGAAAAAAAAAAATGACATTCAGGTGGTGGTCCAGATGGTGCCAATTTTGAGGGAGACATGTGAGTGCATAATAGAGCCCTGTGAGCTCTGAGGTGTGAAGGGCAACTCGCTGCTGCCAGCACAGGGGGACTGGCAGCAGCTCTGCGTGAGGAGAGGAGACCTCAGCAGAAGGTTCATCAGCAAAACTGCTGAGGAGACATCAAGTTTCTGTTTTCTCACCTGTCACAGCAGCTAGTGTTTCATTGGCTTCCTCTTGCTGAACGAAGGCACTTTTCCTTCTCAGCACCTTTGTCCAGCTGTGTCTGCAGTAGAGTCCGAAGGTGAGGGTCAGCATTAATGTTCCTGTCTCCTCACAACAGCCACGTAGGGCATCAGCTTGCAATCTGCATGCAGCTTACATTCTTTATCCTTCCTTTCTCTCCTCAAACATACAGCTGCTGCATTTCCACCCAAACTGCAGGGTGAGCCTTCCTCTGAGTGATGAGCAATGCAGAGAAGGTACCTTTGGAGCTCACATCTAAGCAGAAAGCCACTTAAACATGGTAGCAAACCAAGAGCCATCATTCCTGCAAACCCCTTGTGCATTGTGTAGGGCTGAATTTCCTGCAAGGAAGCCCAGGAGAATGCAGTGAGCATGGAGAACTCTGTGTGGTATGGGTACGCCCCTCCCTGCCCACCCAGCTGCTCTTGCATACCTCAAAATATGGATGCTAAGATTTTTTGTGAGACAAAAGGTGACAATTTGCTCACTGATCTTTTGGGTTTTTCCCCCCTAGATTTATGTGTATGACTAGTTTAAACACTTATGAAT
Organism: Urocolius indicus; assembly: GCA_013401255.1. Taxonomy (NCBI): domain Eukaryota; kingdom Metazoa; phylum Chordata; class Aves; order Coliiformes; family Coliidae; genus Urocolius; species Urocolius indicus. The sequence goes on along the minus strand of WBNH01006829.1, from coordinate 5,366 downwards.
AACTCCAATAACATCATCAACAACAACAGTAAGCACTAACAGCAAAGCCTCTGTTGCTACACTTCATGTTTGGCCAGCATCAAACCTTGCAGTCATTGCTTCCAGCTAAGGAGCAAATGATTGGGTTGTTGTTTTTTCACTAGAGGATGAGATTGCCATGGTTTAAACATTCTGCTGCTGCTGAATACAGTGGAACAGAAAGTGCCCAGTAATTGTGCATGAAGTCAGGAAAGAGAACGACTTTCATTCTGATCCAAGTGTTGGACTCAGGTAAAAGCAAGTCATTTCATTCCACCTTTACTTTTTATTATATCATTCCATTTGACATGAAAAATGGGACACCAAAGATGATCAGAATGGAACATTTCAATCGGAAGTGTGTTTTTAATCAGGTTTGGGTTGCGTGGTTAGTGTTTCTGGTTTGTTTTACCAAGGGTTATCGTCACCTTTTGGTGGGAAACCTCAGTTTAGATGGATTAATTACCTTCTGACAGACAAAATACATGAAAATCCCTTTCCACATCCATTGATCTCAATTGCTAACTGAAAGTTTTGCCTTTATTTAGTCACTAGAATTGGGGTTTTAACTGTATTTTATTAAAACACTATCATTACTTAGTCTACTTTCCAGCTTACAACGAGGCATTTCCATGACAGCTGTTACTTGTGAATAGATTTAGAGCAGCAGTTTCTGGGAAATAAGGGGAAACCCCTAGAAATAAACCCCCAAAAAAGAACCCAAAACCAACAGGTTGTTGAAAAGATAAAGCCATAAATTAGAGTCACTGTAATGCTAGTGGTGTCTTACCTGAGGGGAATAAATCCAACCCAGTGCTGTGAAGCTGGTCTTGACTACAGGTGGCAGGATTTGATTAGGTTAATTTATTTATATCTGTTAAAAGAGCCTTATTTGGTGGGGGTGAGGCCAAGGGGAGCGTTGGGATTTAAGCAGTGTAAGGGTTCATTCCTACCTTTGCATTGTCTGACTGGCGTGGTGGGGACACAGCTGTAAGGCAAGGGACAAGACAAGCTGGAAAACATCAGCAAATGCATTGTGGGGACAACAGTGCTCAAGGTTCAGCCTCTCAAAAAAACACTGGCAACAAACAAACAACTTTCCTCCACAGGTAGAAGTTCATTTTTTGGTCTGAAGCTTGACTGTGCTTGCTGACATGTCCTGATGTATCTGAGCAGCCAAAAGCAAGGAGGAGAAGGTGGGCAAGAGTTTAGGGGGTTTTAAGTGCCCTCTCTCCTTCCTCTATTGCAACAAGAGACATCTTCCAAGCTCAGTGGGGGAAGAAATGATTCACCATCAACAAGAAAACACAGAAATCTCTAAATGGCCTTCTCAGGTTCCTTGCAAACCACACTTAAAATAAACACTGTTTAGGAGGTAGGCACTTAACTGAGGTGTTGGTGAATCTCAGCAGGTTCCTGACAAGGAAACATGCCTTTCTCCTCTTCTGGTGGTCACCATGGCTCACCTCCATTTCCCCCATCTTTGCTGAGTCTGCTGAAGCCTCTTTGTAGTCCCTCGGGACTGAGAAGTGAGATGGAAAAACGCAGCACGTAATGGAAACCGTGTCCTGTCAACCCATGTGGGCTGGTGCCAAGGAGGCTGCTAATTATAGCCCATGGTGTAAATACTCCTGGAAGGTGATTGGACTTATTTGGACTGGTGAATATTAATTAAATGCTTTGATTATTTGTGAGGAAGGCTTTGGGAAGGAGGGGGAGAGGTCGTCAGGGGAACGAACCTCTCCATTGCTGAGGATAAGGTTGTCTTCCCTGGAAACTGCAGCAGAAGGGCAAGTCTGAGTTTTCCTCCTGCTTTTTCTCTGTCCTCCCATCCCTACTTCCATGATACCTCCTGTCATTGTCTGCTCACCTTTGGTCTCCGTTGGCTCTGTGCTCAAGATCATGACTTAACTGCCTCCTCCAGCAGGCAGAAATACAAAGGGGAGGGATGAGGAAGAGCTGTTGCCAGGGAACCAGGGTAGCTCTTGTCTGAGGCCAGAGCCCCCAGCTGCCCAGCCTTCTGCACTCACAAAATTCCCAGTGGTGCCTGCTGTGGAAAATCCAGCTTTTCTAGCTCCTTCCAGCTCCTACACTGAGTTTCTCATCAGCTTTCAAGCACTAACACAAAATGATCCCTCCTGCCCCAGGCTGCCCTGAGTTGGGAAAGGGAAGGGGAAGCTGCTGCAGAAAACTGCAAACCAGAGGAGCTGGGTCTAAAAAAACACTAGTGAAGGCTTTGGTGTGTTCAGAAATGACAGGACAAGATGTGGGAGCAAAACCCCACAGCAATGAGGCTGCAGATGAGAGGGGAAGAACAACAGCTGCTGTGAAATGGAGGAAAACGTGTTTGGCTTTGCAGTTGATGCCAGACACAAATCCAAGCCTGGGCTCAGCTGTGGGCTGTCTAGGACTGACGAATGTTTCACAGGGGTCCTGGGTTTGCAGGGAGCCTGGGGCTGCCCTACAAGCCAGGGTACTGGTGAGCAAAGCAGAAGTAGCCTGGAGCTAGCTGCCAAGCAAGCCCCAGGCCACATTTCAAATGAGCCTGTTGTTACCTTTGAAGGACTCTCCAGAAGGTGCTGAGCTGTTGAGTCCAGCAATATCTTTGAGTGAGCTTGGGGATGGGTGTTTTCCAGCAAGTCCTTCCTTTCAAGCAAGAAAGCTTTGAATGAATCCTCTATCACCAAGCCTTAGGATAATCCCATTTGTGTCATTTCAGCACGAGTTAAACCTTGCTGTTGTTGCACAGTGCCTGTGCCTCGGTTTCTCTCCAGAGTGCCTGGGCAGCACATCCCACCTTGCACACACACACACACACACACACACACACACAGAGCACTGGAAAAGCAGGCAGTGTGGAGAAGCCAAGCCTTGCACCTCCAAGGATTTTGTTTCCCTGTGGAGATCCCTGCTCATTTACACACAGTCCAAGCTGGGAACCAGCACCAAAACCAGCTCTCCTAATTGCCATCAACACACCTGAGTGGGAGCACTGAGAAGGAGCTGAACCGGTGCCTCTGCAGAGGCCACGCCAGCTCTGCTTTACCCACGTAATGACCCTGGTCTCCCAGTTCCTCTCTGTATTAGGACTGAGGATTCAATCTCTTGTCTGCAGCAGATAAGTAAGAGATGGTTGTGGGTCAGAACTGCCACTAATGCACTCTCAAGGACTCTCTGCAGCTGCAAAGTGTTGTCTTGAAGATGCAGGGGAAGGACGAGTGCTATTCCTGCCCCAGGAAGGCAAAAGACGTTAAATCAACATAATGAGAACTGATGGGAAACAATAGAGGCATCAGGACAGCACAGGGAAAGAGAGAGTTATGAGACCTGGATGCTGCGGCCTCAAAAGGCACGAGGTCACGCATGCTGATTTCTCCTGCAGCCCTACAGACATCCAAGTGCTGCTGGGCCCTCGGCTCTGCAAAAGTAGAGAAGGGATGGTGCTGTGTTATCATCTGCTTCTGCCCATGCTAGGGGTGAAGGTGCCAGGGCCACCTGCTATGGCTGCATTTGCAGCTGGGGACATGCTGGGGAATATCCTGGCTGAGGGATAGCTGAAGGCTTCTCCCCTCCTCACCCTCATAGCAGCCCCAGGCTCTGGAGGCAAATGCTGGGGGGATGTTGGCAGCACAGTGGCAGCAGCTCTCAATCTCTCTCTCCCTCTCTCTCTCTGGATGACATCTTGGCAAACACTCCCAGCAAAGTGCACAAAAAATGAGCCTTCACAGTTTTGTAGAGCTCTGGTCTTGCTCCAGACTGTTTCCTCAGCTCATGCTCCCAGTGCATTCATCACCGGCCTTCCCCCACCACCCCAAAAATACCACTGCAGAGGGGCAGGCTCCTCATGGTCTGGATGTGAGTGGAAACAGGACAAAGCACAGGAAAGCAGCAGAGGCCAAAGACAAAAGCCCAGGCTCAGGAGGAGGTGAACAAGCATCAGATGGAAGCTCAGAGACACTGTGCCAATCCTAAATGCCTGACACAGGGAGGTGGAAGGGAAGAGAGGGAGCTTGTTCCCCCCACCTCCCCCAGTCCTTTTTCAAGGAAGAGCAGCCTCAGTTTGATGGCTGGGCTTGAAGTGAAAGGGTTACAGCCCTGCACCAAGGCAAGTGAAAACACACATTGATCAAAACTTGTTTGTTCAGAGGCACTAACCACTCTTCACGCTGACTGTCTCGCTGCATAATCACCACTGGCAGCTTCCTTTGCCCCTTCCTAAAGATGCTTTGCATGGATTTTTTGTATCTAGCTGCTTCCCAACTGCATTTCCATGGATGAGCAGAAAGTTGCAGCATAAATTTAGCAAGATGCCTGCAGCCGCAGCTTCAAAACCCACCCAGGAGGCAAATTCCCGTGTGAGAGGGGAAGAAAGAGTGAAGTTTCAATGCAGTGCCTGCTTGAGGGCTTCTCCCTTGCCACAGCTCACCCCAATTAAGCCCAGCTGCAACAGAGAGGGCAGCCAGGGAAGCACCTTTGTGCACACATGCTAATTTCTTCCCAGGCTGCACAAAAAAGTGAAAGCTCTGCTCCCAAAAAACAAAGGAGGAACGCTGCAAAGGTTTGGAGGTGCAGGGATGAGAAAGGGGACAGCTGAGTCAAAGGCAAGGGAGATTTAGGGAGGATCTGTGCTGTTCTCTCAGTTCTTGCTGTCAGGAGCAGCCAGCACTGCAAATTTAAGTCACTCAAAACTTTCTGCTGCTGGTACAAAAATAAAGCAGAAGGGACAAGAAACTTTTACATGCAGGCAGGAGGAAGAAATGCAAAGGCATTGAATTGAAACCCAAGAGAAAAGGGGCCTTGGGAGCCTTACACAGAGTCCTAATGTCAAGGCAGACTAGAGAGAGGCCAAGGAGAAATCCATCTTCATAATAAAATGTTGGCTTTAGCTGTGCTGGATGGAGAGTCAGATTGCTGTCTCTCTACTTCCTCCCCTGCTCTTTCCCCTTTTATTAGCTTAAATGTTGGGGGTTTTATTTTTAAAGGACAGGAGCAAGCAGAAATTAAATGCTCACTTTGAAAATGAAGCTGACATGAGCCTCTGGCTTTGAGGATGGATTAGTTTGGAAGGCACACTCTGCAGAGAACGAGGCTGGTGAAGGCTGGCAGTGGAATTCCCAGTAGGGACAGGTTCTTTTAAACCAGAGATTAAACAGGGAGGAAATGCACAGTGTATGAATATGAATTGATGGTGGCCCTTGCCTGGTCTCTCTTAGTTTGCTAAGGCTGATTTTCCTTATGGCCTGTCAATTATGGATATGATTGAGACATGTATCATCAAGTACACACATTGGTGTGTATAGAACAAGAGGAGATGGCCTCAGGTAGTGCTAGGGGAGGTTCAGGCTAGA
>WBNH01006828.1:2890-20918 GCA_013401255.1 Urocolius indicus | reverse complement strand
CAATATGAGTGATCAATGAGCTTCGTTCATTAATCGTGCTTACCCAATATTTATACTCTAGTTAATTAACTCATACATAGTGCAAAGCTGAGCGCCTAATTGGTGCAGGTACAAAGAATCAGTCCCTCTTGCTTTTCCCATGCCTTTCTTACTGCAAAAACAACCTGTTATTGTATAATTGCAACAGTCAAAGATAGTGTGGCCTTGCCTCCCCAGCAGATACACCAGCTGTGTGCGATGATTAACACATTCCTCCTTGGTCAGCTGCAAAACATCTAGGTGCTTTTTGTCATGCAACCATTTTCCCATAATTCACTAACAGGGATAGATGCCATCCAGAGGTGCCTTGACAGGCTTGAGAAGTGGGCCCGTGCAAACCTCATGAAGTTCAACAAGACGAAGTGCAAGGTCCTGCATCTGGACTGGCACAATACCCAATATCTATACAGATTGGGAGATGAGCAAATTGAGAGCGGCCTTGTGAAGAAGGACACAGCAATGTTGGTGGGTAAAAAAGTGCATGAGATCTTGTAACATGGGCTTGCAGTCCAGAAAGCTAACAGCATCTGGAATGCACAAAAAGAAGGGTCACCAGTAGGTCAACAAAATTGATCCTGTCTCATGAGACTCCACCTAGAATACTGTGTCCAGCTCTGTGATCCCAAGTACAAGAAAAAGATGGACCTGTTAGAACAGGTCCAGAGAAAGGCCATTAAAATAACAGTCAGAGATCTAGAGCACATCTCCTGTGAAGAAAGGCTAGGATAATAAGGTTATAAAGCCTAGAGAAGGGAAGGCTGCAAGGAAGTCTAATTACAGCCTTTCAATATGTAAAAGAGACAAATAAGAAAAATGGAGAGAGACTCGGCCTGTAAAGACAAGACAAGGAGCAACAATTTTAAATTGCAAAAGGTAGATTTAGACTGGAAATAAGGAAGAAATATTTTACAATGAGAGTGGTAAGACTAAATATTATATAATTTAAGTGAATAAGTGAAATAATATAAGAAAAAACTATTTCACTGTGAGGGTAACAGAGCAGTGGAACAGGCTGCCCAGAGGTGTTGTGGAGTTTCCTTCCTTGAAGATCTTCAAGACCTGCCTGGACATGTTCCTATGCAACGTGATCTAAGAGAAACTGCTTCTGCAGGGGGGTTTGGACTAGATGATCTCTAAAGGTCCGTTCCCACTCTGCCATTCTATGATTCTATAAAATCACATTGTGTATTATTGAAAACATTCAAGGTCAGGTTGGATTGAGCTTTGAGTAACCTGACCTAGTGAAAGACATCCCTGTGCATGACAAATGGTTTGGACTAGATGACATTTGAAGAGGCTTTCCAACTCAACCTATTCTATGAAAAAAACACACAGTTTCATCCTGTTTTACTATTTTCTAACCTTAAGTTGGAAATAACTTTTTGGTAGGGCATTTGTTATACTTTCTATTAAAAGTTTAATGAATCTCCTTTCTCAGGTTGTGGTTTCAACATATTATTACAGAATTTGATTAGTGTTTCTAACATTTTGTATTACATAATTCAAAGAAACTACTAAGAGATTAATAGATGTTTTAAAGATTGAAAATTGCCTGGATGAAGTCAGTGAAGAGTAACCATGCAACTCGACTAACTCAAATAATTTATTGTTTTATCCCTCTTCAGATAAAGTCTGAAAGACTTTAATCAGAACATTATTGATGCAATTTAATATTTAATCCTACACAACTAGATCATCAGTTGTTGTTAATTTAAGAGATCTCAGACTGTCCATAAGTAAGCTTCTCACTTTGGAGATCAAAAAGATAATCCAGTATTTAATGTTGACATTGAGAACCACTTTTAAAAGAGCTCTGTCTACCGGTGCTTTTAAATTTTGAACTCAAAATCATTATTCTGTAATTTTTTTTGTCTTTAAGAATTTACAAATTCGCTAAGTGTTGTAAATCAGTCTTTTTTAGTTTTTTTCTTGTGACCATTAAGATATATTAAGGTTTCTTCAGAACCGATATGAAAATAATCCAGTTTTTACTTATGAAGTCTTTGTTTAGCTGATAAATAAAGGAGTACTACTGTTCTTTTATTTTATCATCTTTTTCCTATTTTCTTTTTGTGAAATACATACACATCTTTTTCATAAGAAATCATTCTTTTTTAAACCTGCATATACAACTTTCACTTTCATAATTCAACAAACAAATTAATACTTAACATTCTGAAATTTTATGGCCTTAGTCGTCAGAGATGTCAAAATTTTGGGGCTTTTTACTTATATATTTCACTCAACCTTGCTATACCAATACTATAAGAATCGGTTTACTCTTAAAGAGATGATGTAAACCTCAGTATACAAAGTCTTTAAACATGCAGATATTTCTAAGCCAATTTTCTGATCAGTGTCTAGTCCAAGTGCTCATTTGTTGATAATACATTTGATATTCTCTTTTTTCTTTTCCTCATCACTTTTGTTTTCTAGCCTTGTCTTCCTTTTCTGTTTCTCTTTTTTAGACATGAATTTTCTTATTTAGTAAATGAAAATTCTTCTAGTCATATCAAGCTTTCAGATGTTTTCTTTTGTCATAGCAATAAATAACCATGTATACAGGGAAGAAATTACTATATTACACCGAGCTGGTGGTGTAAAAGGTGGTGTAAACTTTTTCAGACAACTCTCTTAAATCAATGATAGACAGTGGTGACAAATCTCACAGAATATAGTTAAACTCAGTATTCTTATTTAAAAAAAAAAAATAACCTCTATATTGTTTCAATACAGATTATTTGGACTCCAATTCCTTCCATTCACATTGTACATCAACATGTTGTTTCATAAACTGTGATTTTATCCAAACAGGAACAATGATTCATTCAACTTCAGTCTTTGGCCTGGGCTGCATCAGTACACCACTGTTCCAGGAAGAACAAAAGAACCCAAATTACTTCAGATTACCCTGTTCCCAAAGGAGCGCTGGTTAGTCTCTGGTACAAGGATTGATATTGTCTGTAGAAAGAATCAAAACAGATTAAAAAAATAAAAACAATAAGCCTTTGCAAAAACTCTTTAAATTTAAACTCTTGACTCTATGTACAGGAGTTCTGAATTAGTCATAGTCTATCAGGAAAATTGTTTACTCATCAGAGTGAATATGTATCAAAGTATAACTATAACTCTCTTTAGACGGACAATTATTTAAGTGACCAACATGTGTCTAGATTTGGCTAAAAAGCCAAAGTAAATCAAATGAAAAGCAACAATTCAAAATAGTGCCAATCTAACCTTATCTATATCTTTTTACACACCAAGCCCATATAGATATCAGACTATGGTTTGAATTCAATGATTCATTTTCCCATCTATCTCAGCTTATTACTTACAGTAATATTTTTGTTTTCACTTCTGGACTTCTTTTTTTTAATGGGAAATACCTAGCTGTTGCATGTACTGTATATCCAGTATCTCTGTTCTCTTATGTTGCATATCAATTAGCTATGGACACATCACCGTACTTTGATATATCAAACTCTAACAGATCAGCCAACACTTCCTTGCTTTGTTCACCACTTGTACTGACCTATGGATTTCAAACTCTGAAACAGTGAATGCAACATTTAAACAACTATACTCTATTAGGTTCTCTTCAACCTTTTATTTTCTCTGATACTATTTTCAAAAATTGCTTCAAAAATTATTTCCTTCATATGGTGTCATAAAAGCAGCTATAAAACTTTGGAATATATGATTAATGCTAGTTTAAAATTAATTTGCTTTGTTTGAAGTTTTTTTTTCAGAAGTAGTCTAAGGAATCAGAAAGATTTCAAAACAGAAAAGGTTCATCCCTGCCTTGATGAAGGCAACAAAACACATTATAATGTTGGAAATAAAAAACACCATCTGCATTCGATAGATACGTAACTTGGAATTGGTCCTGTCTGTAAATAAGAATTTTCTCAATGCAATTGACTGAACCTTCAGTGTCTGGTATCTAAAACCAACTCGGTGAAGAAGTTTAAAGGTCTCCCTTTCCCATCATGATTTTTAATTTCATTTATGTCATAGAATCTCATCAGATTCTCAGCTGTTCCTCTTGTCATGCTTGATTTCAGTGGATTGACAGGATCAAAACATACCAGCTCAGGAGGGGCTGTTAAGCAAACATGACTTCCCCTTGGAGTGAGAATGTGAGAACAACATCTCTGAAGACACCAAGGTCAGTGGAGAAGAAGAAGGAAGAGGTGCTCAGGCACTGGAAGAGAGATTTTACTGTAAATTGCAGTAAACATCATGTTGAAGCAGCTGTCCACCTGCAGTCTGTGGAGGACATGATGGAACAGAGATACACCTGCAGCTCATGCAGGACCCCAAACTGCAGTGGGTAGATGTCCAAAGAAGACTGGGACTCCATGGGAAGTCCTTATTATGTTCCTTACAGGACTTACCACCACAGTAGTAATCTTCAGCAGCTGTTCAGTAAACTCACACAACTGCTTTCCAGAGTAGAGTTAATTTTTCAGAAACTCCAACAAGAAAATCTTTTGGAAACTTTGATATTGTTTTGATATTAATGTAAGCCAAACATGCAAACAAACAGAAAGGTACTAAACTACACCATATGTTATATTAGGATATAAAGAACATCACAGTCCTTCCAGTTTGTTCTGCACTGGCAGGCCCAATGATTATGTGAAGTGACATAAGATATGAAAGTACAGAACTCTATAAACCAGATTTTACATGTTTTAATCAGAGATGGTAAGACTGAAAATCATTGTTAATTCTATTGTCCTTTTTCAGTCCACTAGCATCATTAAGTTCTGCTCCCTAATTTTCTTCATGTACACCTATGGCCATCCAGTATGGCCTCTGACATAGTTACTGTAATGTCCCAGATGTCTTGAATATAAAAAGCTACAGAGATGATAACAATGGAATTTAAAGGACATGGGTTTTTATGTGTTTATTTCTCTCTTAAATACAATGTGGTTTTCAGACTATTAGTATAATGTAATTGGAAATTTCTAAGTTTCTATTCTTCATAAAGTATAAATACTGAATTTCAGTCCAGTCAACAGCGAAATCACTGAATAAGTAGAAGCAAAGAGAAAAATTGTAATTATTCAATCCTTTCAATGTCAACTGGAACCTAGTGACTAAAATGTAGTCACTCAACAGTGCTAATTACAAACTGTTGTTTAGGATAAAGTTTTGAGATGGAAGAGCAACTAATATATGAGAGATCTTGACTTGGTTTACCATTATTGGAGGAACACTTTCAAAGAAAATGTAAGCAACAAAAATAAGCAAAAAATTAATTTAATTTGTGTGAAGTTATAGCAGAAAACTTTTTAAACTGCTTGAATATCTATGGTAAAAAGCTAAATATCAAGATTATTTTAGAGATCTTTATGAAAAACAGGGATCTGGTTAATATCAGAGGTACATATGTCCACATTATAAATGATATTAACAACTCATGATATTTTATGTAATAATAATTCATTTATGTTTTTCTTTTTTGTTTTTAAATAGTCATTATACTATCTTTAGTGTTACAAATTTATGGAATTAGCAAACCATTCTATACTTTTTCTTTAATTTAAATATGAATATTACATAGACAAATCTTCAACCTTGGAAGATATAACAAAAATTGTTGACTGAAATCTGCCACTATGAAATGTTTAAAATCATTTGTTGTTAGATATATAAATATCATTATGTAATTTCTATGATTTGGGTGTCTTTAACACTACTTTAAGTTGTTTGGACCATTGTTTTTTTTAAAAAAAACTAGTTCATAATATGTTCATTTTTAATTAACAGGCTTCTGAGGTGACCATAATAATTTTTTTCCTCAAATCACAAATGTTGCAAAAGAATTAAATTACAGATAAACTTAATTAACTTGAGCAGTTAATTAAGACTATCAATGTCTGTACACCATTATAGTGACTTTGACTTTTTTTCTAACAGTATCTATGGACCATCATGGGGGGAAAAGCAGCATCTATTAAATTACTCTCATCCAGCAGAGAAAGACATAATAAAATCTGGTAATATTTTACATATAACATACGTATTTTAAGTATTACTATTAGAACAAACTGGCCAAACTGAATACACTGGTTCCTTTCTGTTGCCACATCAAATTGAAAGTCTTTTAGGACATACTCCTTCAATGCCCTTAAGTATTGTTTGTATTGGTTTGTAATTTGGATTACATTTTTACTAACTTGAAGATAGTTTTATTTAGGAACTCTGTGCCTATTCCGAGAAATCTAAGGCACAATGTTGTCATCATTTAAGCATTGGTGGTTTTTTTATGTTGTTCAGTACAACATTACTGATGAATTTATTGACAACCATCAATAAACACTTTCGCAAGTTCAGTTAGAAATCAGTACAACAGACAATATGTGAATCGTTTCTTAAAATGTTACATAAAATAAGTCCAGATAGGGTAAAAACAAATGACAGTTTTCATTTTTTGTTCCAAGTCAGTTCCATTTTTTAAAAATTAATCTGAGAGACTTTTTATTAATGATGAATTCCTTATATTTGATATTACTGTATAAATATTAAAGTAGATGTCGTTCAAAGTCTGTACAATAGAAATTACTGTTCATTTTAAATGTCTAACACATTTTAATATTTAACTCCAATATTCTGTTTATAGTCCGAATGAATAGCCCTCATGCAGGGGACACAAACAGTGGTTAGTTGCTACTTGTTTTTGTCTAGGAAGGTATACATCACGTTCTTCAACAATAGAGCCCAGTAAAACATTTACAGCTTTGCAGACATTTCTCAAGTTTAGTTTTGATTATGGACATGTCAGATTTTATCATAGTGTCTTTTATAACTTCACCCATATAATATTTGAAAAATTATACATTTTATTTTGGATACTTGTCTCCAACCCATTTTTTTTAAACTGATCGTTTTTTTTCTGTCACTAAGCACCATCTTCATCCTTAAGGTTACAAAATGTTCCATGTAATACAAATACTAAGCTACTTTGTCTATTTTCTGTTTTCTTTATTATCAGTCATGCCTTTTGCAGTTGTTTTTTCAGATTTACCTGCTTTACTGCTGCACTTCCTATTCCAGCTCTCTTGGCCATGTTTATAAATACGTAAAGGGCAGGTCTCAGGAGGATAGAGCCAGGTTCTTCTCAATCATGACCAAAGGTAGGACAAGGGGCAATAAGTACAAGCTGGAACATAAGAAATACAAGGAAGAATTTATTCAGTGAGTGTGACTGAGCACTGGAATGGGCTGCCCAGATGGGTTGTGGAGTCTCCTTTCCCAGGGACATTCAAAACCCACCTGAACGAGTTCCTGTGTGACCTACTCTAGGTGGCCCTGGTCTGGCAGGAAGGTTGGACTAAATGATGGTTCGAAGTCCCTTCCAGACTTTGAGATTCTTTGATTCTTTGGCTTTTGGTTCATGTAAATGTTTTCCATGAGATTTTAAGGGTCTGTACATTAATTCTTATGTCAGAGAAAAGCGACACAGCTTTCTTAAGTGTCTTCTGCTGTCCAGACAGGTTTCTATATGTCTGGTTTCTTGTTCACACGTATCTTCATAGGACAACATTCACTGTGTAAACATAAGAAGGAAAAGTTCTCAATACAATATGTTTTGGAACTGAAGTTTTTCCTGTCTCCTGTGAATCAATGCTTCCTGGTTCTATAAAGTGTGTTCTTTTTTATGTTACTACCTTTATTTTCTAATAGATTCTTCTCAAGGAAATACAATGTATTTAGTAAGTAAACCATAGTAACTGCAAAGGTTCAGGGTTAATTATTTCTAGTTGTTAACAGTTTTTGCAGATGACTCCTAGTTTCCATTCTCCACTGGCATCCAGTGTTTTTATTAGTCTGTAAGGTATGCTAGGGTAGACTACAGGGAAAAATGCACTGTCATAACTAATAGAAGAAGTGTTAGCTGCAGGCAAAGATAGATTCAATTTGCTGCTGTCTTTCTGAAAGCCTGACCATATTTTTTATTTTTCAAGCCTGCTTTTCCTGTTTTAAATGCCCTAGTACTATTACTAAAATAAATTTTCTGCATTAAACTGCATGAGAACAGTGATATTTTTATTACTCCCTTTACTTTGAGACAAAGAGGTTATCTGTATCTAAACTACAAGACTTGAGGGACTGTTTTAAACCATCTTTCTAAACAAATTGGCAAACAGCTCCTGTATTAAAATATGTTAAGTTTTCCTCTCTCTACAAGAAATCTCAGAGGAAGATATTAAAGTACCAAGGAATAAAACAAGTAGCAGTTAAGCTGCTGGGATAACAGAAGTTCTTATGACAACCTATGTTCTGTTTTTAGGATAAATAATAATCAATAATACTATCTTGGTTTTAAAAGAATGCTAAGCATTTGTTGATCTGCATGTTGAACAAGAGCTGAGGTCTATATTACTATTCTTACTAATTTCTCTTATAAGTTTGACGAAAAAGGAGGACTTTTGACATTGCAATCACAACAAAAGCAGTGTTCCAACTATTGTCTCTAAGAGCTGCTGTTTCTCAGAGGTAGGTATTTCTACAAGGTGAAAAGAAGCACATGTTGAGGATGTTTAAAGAAATACCAACTACTGGAACATGCGTTTCTTCGCTACTGCAGTGCAGATGTACTGTATCTCTATGACACTATTCTCAGAATAACAGAAAATTGTGATTTAAACAAATAAATAGAAGCTTCAAGTTGTTCAGAAGAAAGATCTAGATGCAAAAATTAATACAGCTGTAGTAAGATGAACATATGAACAAGTTATCCAAAAAGATTGTGTACAGAAATTTTTAGTCAGAAGTCAGACTTAATACAAGAAAAGGGTTTTGTCATCCATTTGACTATCTTGCTGACACTAATGACATCTTACTACATTATTTTCAGTGTTTTTCTAACTTGAGTAGTTTTATTATTACTACTATTTCTAAGGGACAAAGAAGAAAGCTTTTAATTATATAAATGATAAAGTTGCTTGTATTTGCTACTGCTGAAACTTCATCTCTCAAAATCATATTGCTAGGATGTTCCTACTGCAATTAAGCATGGTGTAATCTTTGTCATGATGTGAAATACTGCAATAATAAATGTTATATACCTAATATACACTACTGAGAACTTCACCACTGCTCTTACACTGTTTGCAGCAGTAATACTGTTACTAGCTTCATGCAGCACAGTCTCAAGTGAAATGAGTGCATTTACAGACATCACAAAAAGATAATCTGCGATTTTCCTGTGGTATTATTAAATTGATAGCTATGCTTGTTGTCTGTATGAGTTCTTTTGTACCAACCTGTCACAGAAATCATCATCTTGCAAGAACAAAAAGGAAAGAAAATAATAAAATTAACTTATACTTGTTTAGAGTAGTGACAGAGTTTGTCCTCATTATATATGATAACAATGGTATATCAGAAAGACTTGAATTATATGACTCATGATACAGTACCAAATTATTTAGAACTTCTACAGATCTCTTTCTGGTATGTCCCATTTTCATGTCTGAGTTATGGATGTGTAAGTTTTTACATGAAAATTTGTTGTGTTTCATTTAGGATTGCAGAAAGTAGTAGTAGGTTACTACCTACAGTACTCATTTGTGTTACAAGACAAATTCTTAATGGAAAAATATTTGAAAGTGCATGGAATAGTTAGTGTGGGTGCAATTTAATCTCTCTAGTGTAGACATCTAACACAATTTAAATGTGCCAGGATGTCCAACATCAGAAAAATTATCCAGAAGGCATTGGTCTTCAATATGTCATGTGCCTCATCTACCATATGATTGTCTCAAATATACTAATACCTATAAAAATTGTACCAATCAGTTACATTTAGGTAAACTAAGCTGCATCCTAAGTGACACCATAAAAAATATGCATGAAGTGGTAAATGAAATATATTAACCATTCAAGTGACTCCAAAATATTATTTCTTTCAGAAGGGTGACACAGGATAACACTATAACTCAGGAGATTATAAATCATGAAAGAGGTCATTTTTTACTTATGTAGTATTTAAGATGTATTTTCTGTATTCAATCATATGACAAAAAATGTTTTAGTGAAAAAAACTCCTGCCTTACAAATTTTCATATTTAATACAATTTCCTGCAATTCATGCAAAAATCTTTTCTTTAGAGTCATGTCATATTTAAATACACACTTCCATGGGATTCTATTTCTATGTGATACTGGATTCCACCTACACAACTTTTACTTTTTTAAATTTCTTTTAATTTTTTTAATCCTGATAACTAAAGTAGAAAATAAGTAGGAGACATAAAGAAAATTGGTTATTTCTGGTTGTTTACTGAGACCTGCAGACTATAAAAGTTACTTTTTGAAAACTAACCACTTTTTCCTTCCCTAAACAACCTGTTATATTTTCTAGTTCCTGAGCAAATCTCAGCTATCCTAGAAGAAAAATTTATTATTATTTTTTGCAACTCGGGATGTCCCTTATCTCTGATAAAAGTCCATGATCTGTTATTAGCTCCAGCCTTCAAGCTTACTTTATTCATCTTGTTCATTGAACTTCTGAAAAACTAAGGCCTTATCAGATATCAAAAGATATTGTTGAACACATTGCAGCCTCAGCCATGCTATGACAATGAATCAATCTATTGTTATCCCAACCATTAAATTACTTATATTTGACATCCAAACTCTTGTTTTTGTTAGTCATTTCATCTTCATGTACAGACAAGTAGATATTACAAACTAGTAAATTGTAATAATCATTCTGTGATTTCACAAATTCTTAATTTTTTTACATATATTTTCAAACAAAACTCTAAATTAAATGAAAACCAATGGAATTTCCATCTTATGGATTAGATTTTAGCTCTTTATGGAATCATAGAATCATTCAGTTTGGAAAAATCCTAAGATAAGCAAGTCCAACTGTTAACCCAAAACTGATACGCCCATCACTAAACCATGTCCCTAAGGACCACAACTATGGGAGGAGATGGTGACCCATCCACTTCCACGGGCAGTCTGTTCCAGTGCTTGATAACTCTTTCAGTGTTAAAAAACATGGATTTCTCTAACAGCATCAAGGTGAACAGAAATAAGCTCTGTTTTTTTGGGTTTTTTTTTAAATTGAGCTAGTTTGTAATGACTTCTCAGGCCAATTAAACACACTGAATTTTTCCTACTTGACGGTATTAAGAGCAGAACAACTGCCAAGAAAGTGCTTTATGATTTTGAGGCAAAGCTTCAATTCTCATGGTGGTATACTTTCTTCCAAAAATAATTGTTCACCCTACATAAGTTTTCTGCTATGCTACAGTTTAGGTAAACCACCAGTTTGGGTGCCAGACGCTGGTTAGAAAAGGTCAAGAGAAGACACAAGAATGATGTAGATACAAGATTTATTCCCTTTTGTTCTTATAGTCTTGTGTTGCGTTATAAGTATAGCTTAGAGAGAAAACAATGAATTGTTTCTAAATCAGAAGTTCTGCTTCACCGAAACAAATGACGAAGACCAAAGTGTATAGAAAAATAATATATTAACAAAAGAAGGTGAAAAGAATTGGAACAGCAGCCTATGGCTAGCCACCATCTATGCTACAATAAATATTTGATAGCTTTTATTAATGGTTTCCTCATGCATAGAAAGTTAAAAAAAATTTGGATTCTTTAAGGTAAGAAGTGCAGAAGGCATATATCTTTTCATGTAAAAGCTTCAATCTCAGATAAAAAACCCTGACTTTTAAAATGACATTCACAAAATAAGACCAAAGAGGTGTCATGATCTTTTTTAAGATTGAGAAGCACTAACTCTGTAAATGGACAAAGCAACTTTTGCTGGTTCTATCTCTAAAGAAGGATAAATAAAAAGAGAATTAAAATTTCAAAATCACATTGTTAAAGCCCCCCAAAAATGTTATTTTACATATCCTACTAAGTAAATTTTAATGAGTGGATGATGATAACTTCTCTAAAGGAGTTTATAAGAGGTCTATTGTCAGGTCCTTACCTACACATAAAGTGACATAAAACAGTAATGCTGTTTTCAATCGAATATATTGCCATTCATTAAAGAAGGGTTTCTAGGTAATTGCTTCCTTTGCACAAAGTATGAAGCAATTCTTACCAACACAAAAGAGAAGGGCTTTATGCTTTTATTTTAGGGCTTTTTCATTTCTCATTGCCTACTTATTTCTATTGGTCTGATTTCTCAGTTTACAGAAAGCGTTTGATGGTCAGTAGGAAAGAAACATTCCCTGAACAACTCTGTGCAGTTAGGTTGTTATTGATTTTCTGAAAGTGAAGTCAATTTGTCTTTCTTCAAACTTACATTTCTAATTGCATTTACAGTTAGCATGAGTTAAACAGTTGTCATTAATTTTGATGCTAGGGATTTGCCAATAATAACCTTTCACTTAAAGGAAAAACATACACATTAGTGCTGCAGTAAACTTCAAAGGGTCTTTAGAAGAAGGAAGATGGAAGGAAGTTTAAAGATGAGGGATCAAAGCACTGCATCCAATAAGAACTGGAACGCTGTTAACCTCCACAAGTCTCCAGCAACTGCATCAGCTAAAAAACTATTAAAAAAAATCTTCAGAATATCAGGACTGTGTCATCCATTTTACACTGCCTGTTAATCTGTTAGTTTATGAATGCATGAATCTGCAATGCTATAATTAGGAAAACTATTTAGAAATCAAACAACCACACCAGCTTCTTTCACTTGTTTTAAATGATTTGTTTTCTAGACCTGCTTCCTAAATCATACATATATTTTCAGAATTTCTTTGTCCTCATTTCTAACAAAGTGCCTTAGGTTTTAGCACTACACTTTCCACCATAAATGAAACCTTAGAAAATGAATCTGATATTTTTTCTTTGTTTTACACTCACCAGTAGGATTATTTCCCTTCACAATACATTAAATACATCACAATACATCACAATACAAACAATACATTGTAGAGATACAGAGGATTTCACCTAATTAAGAGAAGTCATGTACATACCAAGAAGCACAAATAGAGCCAAGCTTTTCCTCAGCATATATTTCTCTCATGTCTGAGTAAGATCCTTAAAAATTTCAGCAAATTCCTTGTTGCTTAAATTTATAGATTATGCTTTTAAATACTTCAAGCAACTATTTTGCTCTTCAAGCCATCATTTAAGATAAGAACAACAGAGCATGGGCTTAAAGTAACCCTTAACTTTCAAACTGTCAGATCTTATCAGCCACTTTTTTAAAGGTTAACCATGCTAAAACAATGTCTTTTTTACCTATAACAGGCCTGTTGAAGGTTTCATCCCTTGTTGGAACCTTTCTGGGTGTTCTGTAAAAGGAAGATATAATGACAGGACCACCTTTTCAGCAAAGCTATTTAAATTTCAGCGAAATGTATGGATGTTCAGACTAGGGAAAAAAAATAACAACAAAAAAAACCTTAAACATTTTCTTCTAGTCCAAGAACATTCATTCAATATTTTATATTTAAACAAATCCCTCCTAATTCCTTTGCAAGGAAATTATCTTTTAAGCTTTCAGCTCCAAATTGTGACTGTTCTCCAAGTACTAACTGTTCTCCATCATTTCTTTCGTTCACTAGTTTCAATGAGATTCTTACAGCCTCTTCATATATCAGAAGTATAAAGTATTTCTGAAAGAGAACTTAAAAGTTAGGATTGACTGGTGGTTTTCTTTTCTTTTAGCAGCAATAGAACATTTATATTAACACTCATACCACCATGGATTGACTACACAGCCAGCACAGTAACAACAACGAATGTCATTATTTTTTCTTTACTGAGGATTAGAAGCTGAATAGGCAAAAAAGAATTCGCATGTATTTGTAATTTAACTTATTCCAAATTATTTAAATATTTGGGATTTTTTTTACTGTTAGCAAAGTCAGTAACGAAACAAAATTGCTGAGGGTGGAATCACATTTGAAGAACACATAATCCAACACATTGCTCAGAACAGGGTTATTTGAGGAAGACTGACCATGATCATGCCTAGTCAGGATTTGTGTATCTCTGAGAAACCTGATCTAGTATTTGAGAAATTTGAGGCAGTGAGAAAAAAGGCTTTTCTTATGTTTAAACAGAATTTCTCGTGTTTCAGTTTTTGCCTGTTGCCTCTTGTTGTGTCACTGGATACAACTCATAAAAGCCTGGCTCCACCATTCTTATACACCCTCTCACCAGGTGTTTACACATATGCAAAAAAAATCCACCTAAGCTTTCTCTTCTACAAGCCGAATAGTTCCAGCTCACTAGTCTTTTCACAATCTTATTGGGTCTCCTTTGGACTCTCTTCAGTGTGTCAACTGGAGTGGACACACTACTCTAGCTGTGTCTCACCAGTGTGGAGTAGAGTGGTAGGCTATCCTGGCCAGTTATCACTTTCCTCATAATGCAGTCCAGGATATTGTAAAATGTTTTTATGACAGGAACACATGACTAGGTCGTGCTCAACTTGATGTCCTTTGGGAACCCTGGATTTTTCTATGCCAAGCTCTTTTCCAGCTTGCAAAAATCCCAGCATATACTAGTGCTTGTAGTTGTTCCTCCCTAGGTGTAGGACTTCTTGAACTTTTTTGAACTTCATGTTGTTCTAATTATCCTGTTTCTCCAGCCTGTTATGACTCCTCAGAATGATGGCATACTCACCTGGTCTATTAGCTATTCCTCCCAGTTTTGTATCTTCTACTAAATGTCTAGGTTGCACTCAAACAACTTGTCTATGTCAATAATGAAGAGATTAAAAAGTATTGTGGCCTTGTGAGACACCTTTTGTGACTACTTTTCAACTGGACTTTTTGGCACTGCTTACCCTTTAGACCTATCAGTTCAGTCAGTTTTCATTTTTCTCTCTACTTATCCAAGTCATATTTTGTCAGATTGTCTATGAAGATCTTACGAGAAACAGTGTTGAAAGCCTTACTGAAGCCAAGAAACACATCTGCTGCTTTCACCTTCTCTTCACCAAAACAATCAGCTTATTGTAGATGACTAAGAGGTTGGTTCAATACAATATGTCCTCCATAGTTACTGCTCCCAGTGATCTCATTAAACTGTGGAATAATATTTCCACAAAACAAAATTGATCTTGGAAACTAGAGTGCACACACTTACTACCAAACAATCTGCAAGAGGCAGGAATGTTAGAAATCAGTAATTTTTAAGGAAGAAGTAGATTAGGAATTAATATTGTCTTTTCTGTATTGTCTTTGGTATTTATTTAAAATCCAAATGATTCTTCCTTCTCTCTTCCTACTGCAAATTATATCTTCATGTCAAATTTTTCAACAATTCTAAGAAATGTAGTTTTTGACACTCAATAAGACTATTTCAACCCCAGAGGTAATTGTTTCAGTAAAGTTTAGCTGACGAGAAACAGAGATGGGGAATGCTATGTTCTTGCATATTAAAGTTACTATTGAGAAAAAGAAACTAATAATAAAGAAACTAAGGAATAAGTGCCTTGCAAAAGGAACACATAAAAATACAATCTGTGACTGTACAATGTGGTTTACATATCACATTGTGGGATTATATTTCTTTTGGGGAATATTTTTCAGAAAAGACTCTGCAATTATAGCTGTGAGTCTACCTAGAGAGTAAGGGAACAATTTAATTTTGTATGTGTAATTGTAATTTCATTTCTAGGCCATAAGGAACAGCATAGGCTATCAAAGTTCAGGTATAGTTTCTGGTACAATTTTGTTACAGATTTGTAATGAAAACAGGTATAATCAGACAATTAAGGCCTTTTCCTTCATTCTGTTGTTTTCTGCATCTCTTTTACCACATTCTTGATTGAGAAAATACAATCCGTATTCAAAAGACAATCTGGAACCAAACTGTCTAGAAGTGCAAGGTTTTTATGTTTGCAGTTATGGAGGTGGAAATCAAGATATGTTGACCTAATACTTGTCTCCCTTAGATTCTAATTGACTTATTTTTCAGACCTCCAATTTTGTTTTATTTTCTTGAATTTTTTTTTTATCCACATTATTAAGTTACTGTAGATACCTTGGAAAATGTTAAGACACTTTAAATGGAAATGTTCTTGTCTTGTTACAAGACCTAAGATATGACTTTGACTCAACATAATAGAGTGGACATTTTTAAATTAAAATAAAAATAAAGTTTTAAAGCATTTCATAATGTATCCATATGCTAAACAACAAATTAATGCACTGGCAGCTGGTTGCTCTTCTGAAAAGATGACCTTGTCTGGCTAAGTGACTTGAGCAAATCACAACTACCTTATCTTCATGACAAAAAAAAAAAAGAAAATAATCTTGGTACAGTATTATTTTGACACTGGTGGTGTTAAAAAAAAAAAAAGTTGAAATATTTGCCAGAAAATATTCATCAAGTTAAAAAAAAAACTTTTTTCATCCCACAAGTGGAAGCAAGAAAACAAACCAATAATAAGTATATAAGCCTTAAAATCTTCTATTGACACTGGAGACAAACACATACATACATCCTTTAGCAAATTTTTCACAAAATCAAAGGCACAAGTCCAGATACAACAACTGGAAAATGTAATTTTTGACAATGATCTGGACAGGATAGAATTCTATTTGTGTGTACTGCAAAAATAAGAAACTCCTAAGATCAATTCAAAGCAGAAAAAAAAATGGCAATTCCTGTGCTTTTATTGCAGTTGCTGTTACTATGTTGTGTTCCCTGGCTGATACTTAATGAGACCAGAATAGAATCAAACTGATTCTCAGAATAAGTCACAATATTTCTGCAAAATTTAGATGCTAGTACAGTTCTTGAAAGAGCAGCTTCAAATTTCTGGTTTGTTTAAGATGCTGGCTTTACATGACAGCTTTCAATGCCATTTCCCACTTTGTAAAATGAAAAAGGATTTTTTTAAGTATAGTTTGTCAGGTACTACAGTAAGCAGTCACATAAATGCATAGTTGTACTAATTGGTATCACCCAGCTTAAGCAAGCTTCATACACTTTTAAAGGAAAAAAAGGCACTAATTTCTTGCCATCCATTACTTTAGTGACCAGTTTTGCATGATCGATCCATATTCCACTCACTGCACAGCTAGAAATGGCCTATAGATCCTAAATGGTTTATCTCTTGCTGTCATTATTTCTTGTGTCATCAGAGTCTCAGCAGTTTCAAGTCTGGCTAATATGGTCACAAATAACATTTGAAAAACAATCCTTTCTCATTTAGCACTGCAGAGGATGGTTCAGAAGGAAAGCTCCTCAGAATACACTTTTTTCCTTTCTATTTCAGGTAATCAGAACAATTTAAGACAATCTTGTGGTTCTCATGACATCCTCAGGCAGGCTAGTATTAGAAATATCTCACAGCAAACACGGTAATGCACTGTTTTTCAACAGCAAGAGGACCACAATGGAAAAAGTTAAAATAACTCTCCTATGCTCTTATAAACACATCCTAGTGTCCCAGTATTCTGGTCTCCAAGCACATGGGTCTGTGCAATCTAGCCCTCCAAGTACAGCATCTTTGGCTATGCTATCAGCCTAAACTGAAATGTCACAGGAATTTTAATAACTCATCATAAGTTGAAATAAACAACATCTTGTCAAATAACCAAGTAAAAAAAAAGTGTAGAAAATCATTCGAGTTTCTTCAAAATAACAGTAGATATTTCAAAATTAGAGATTGCAATCAAATTACTGTTCTTATAAACAAGAGTTTAAAGTGGTGCATATTACAGTTAAGATAAATGGAGAACTCTGTGGGTGGAAACAACAGTCATTTTTGATAAAAGCGATTTACTATGCTGATGTAAGAAATTCCATGCTCCTTGTAACACTCTCATATCGCATTTTCTCTTACATACCCAACTCTCACCTACTTGATATCACACTGTCAGCTATTGAGGTTTTTTTTGCTGCTGTTTTTCTGTTCTATTCAGGATCAGAGGTACACAAATGTAGCTGTCCTTCATTCCAGTGTTTGCCATCAGATGTCTTCCTTCCTTCCTTCCTTCCTTCCTTCCTTCCTTCCTTCCTT